>OZ020606.1:58355740-58602024 GCA_963971545.1 Philophylla caesio
AACAAATCTTCCATAAACTGGCCTTGAGCTCAATAAAATTGTAAAATATTAACATTTACTAGGCCAACAGAAAAATGAACAAACATTTATAGACAAGGATGAGCACGCCTTAGAAATGCATATAATGTAAAAATAAAAACAGAATTTGCAAAATAAAAACACAAACAACAACCACACAAACAAGTTAAATAGCGGCAGATCAGTTGCTCTTGTTTGTGGTTGGTTTGTTTAAGGAAGATGAAATAAACACAACAGCCAACTCGGCTAGCGTAGCACAATAGGTAGCGTATTGGCTCTGCAACTCCGAGCTCCCGGGTTCAAAGCCTGAGAGAAGTGGTTATGAAAATTAAATTAAAAATAATTTAATTTAATAATCAAAAAGAAGTCTGATGAGGAAATGTGGTGATTTCTGAAATAGTACTATAACTTCAACCATTAAAAACTGTTGTTGTTTTTTCACTAACAAATCTTCCATAAACTGGCCTTGAGCTCAATAAAATTGTAAAATATTAACATTTACTAGGCCAACAGAAAAATGAACAAACATTTATAGACAAGGATGAGCACGCCTTAGAAATGCATATAATGTAAAAATAAAAACAGAATTTGCAAAATAAAAACACAAACAACAACCACACAAACAAGTTAAATAGCGGCAGATCAGTTGCTCTTGTTTGTGGTTGGTTTGTTTAAGGAAGATGAAATAAACACAACAGCCAACTCGGCTAGCGTAGCACAATAGGTAGCGTATTGGCTCTGCAACTCCGAGCTCCCGGGTTCAAAGCCTGAGAGAAGTGGTTATGAAAATTAAATTAAAAATAATTTAATTTAATAATCAAAAAGAAGTCTGATGAGGAAATGTGGTGATTTCCGAAATAGTACTATAACTTCAACCATTAAAAACTGTTGTTGTTTTTTCACTAACAAATCTTCCATAAACTGGCCTTGAGCTCAATAAAATTGTAAAATATTAACATTTACTAGGCCAACAGAAAAATGAACAAACATTTATAGACAAGGATGAGCACGCCTTAGAAATGCATATAATGTAAAAATAAAAACAGAATTTGCAAAATAAAAACACAAACAACAACCACACAAACAAGTTAAATAGCGGCAGATCAGTTGCTCTTGTTTGTGGTTGGTTTGTTTAAGGAAGATGAAATAAACACAACAGCCAACTCGGCTAGCGTAGCACAATAGGTAGCGTATTGGCTCTGCAACTCCGAGCTCCCGGGTTCAAAGCCTGAGAGAAGTGGTTATGAAAATTAAATTAAAAATAATTTAATTTAATAATCAAAAAGAAGTCTGATGAGGAAATGTGGTGATTTCCGAAATAGTACTATAACTTCAACCATTAAAAACTGTTGTTGTTTTTTCACTAACAAATCTTCCATAAACTGGCCTTGAGCTCAATAAAATTGTAAAATATTAACATTTACTAGGCCAACAGAAAAATGAACAAACATTTATAGACAAGGATGAGCACGCCTTAGAAATGCATATAATGTAAAAATAAAAACAGAATTTGCAAAATAAAAACACAAACAACAACCACACAAACAAGTTAAATAGCGGCAGATCAGTTGCTCTTGTTTGTGATTGGTTTGTTTAAGGAAGATGAAATAAACACAACAGCCAACTCGGCTAGCGTAGCACAATAGGTAGCGTATTGGCTCTGCAACTCCGAGCTCCCGGGTTCAAAGCCTGAGAGAAGTGGTTATGAAAATTAAATTAAAAATAATTTAATTTAATAATCAAAAAGAAGTCTGATGAGGAAATGTGGTGATTTCCGAAATAGTACTATAACTTCAACCATTAAAAACTGTTGTTGTTTTTTCACTAACAAATCTTCCATAAACTGGCCTTGAGCTCAATAAAATTGTAAAATATTAACATTTACTAGGCCAACAGAAAAATGAACAAACATTTATAGACAAGGATGAGCACGCCTTAGAAATGCATATAATGTAAAAACAAAAACAGAATTTGCAAAATAAAAACACAAACAACAACCACACAAACAAGTTAAATAGCGGCAGATCAGTTGCTCTTGTTTGTGGTTGGTTTGTTTAAGGAAGATGAAATAAACACAACAGCCAACTCGGCCAGCGTAGCACAATAGGTAGCGTATTGGCTCTGCAACTCCGAGCTCCCGGGTTCAAAGCCTGAGAGAAGTGGTTATGAAAATTAAATTAAAAATAATTTAATTTAATAATCAAAAAGAAGTCTGATGAGGAAATGTGGTGATTTCCGAAATAGTACTATAACTTCAACCATTAAAAACTGTTGTTGTTTTTTCACTAACAAATCTTCCATAAACTGGCCTTGAGCTCAATAAAATTGTAAAATATTAACATTTACTAGGCCAACAGAAAAATGAACAAACATTTATAGACAAGGATGAGCACGCCTTAGAAATGCATATAATGTAAAAACAAAAACAGAATTTGCAAAATAAAAACACAAACAACAACCACACAAACAAGTTAAATAGCGGCAGATCAGTTGCTCTTGTTTGTGGTTGGTTTGTTTAAGGAAGATGAAATAAACACAACAGCCAACTCGGCCAGCGTAGCACAATAGGTAGCGTATTGGCTCTGCAACTCCGAGCTCCCGGGTTCAAAGCCTGAGAGAAGAGGTTATGAAAATTAAATTAAAAATAATTTAATTTAATAATCAAAAAGAAGTCTGATGAGGAATTGTGGTGATTTCCGAAATAGTACTATAACTTCAACCATTAAAAACTGTTGTTGTTTTTTCACTAACAAATCTTCCATAAACTGGCCTTGAGCTCAATAAAATTGTAAAATATTAACATTTACTAGGCCAACAGAAAAATGAACAAACATTTATAGACAAGGATGAGCACGCCTTAGAAATGCATATAATGTAAAAATAAAAACAGAATTTGCAAAATAAAAACACAAACAACAACCACACAAACAAGTTAAATAGCGGCAGATCAGTTGCTCTTGTTTGTGGTTGGTTTGTTTAAGGAAAATGAAATAAACACAATAGCCAACTCGGCTAGCGTAGCACAATAGGTAGCGTATTGGCTCTGCAACTCCGAGCTCCCGGGTTCAAAGCCTGAGAGAAGTGGTTATGAAAATTAAATTAAAAATAATTTAATTTAATAATCAAAAAGAAGTCTGATGAGGAAATGTGGTGATTTCCGAAATAGTACTATAACTACAACCATTAAAAACTGTTGTAGTTTTTTCACTAACAAATCTTCCATAAACTGGCCTTGAGCTCAATAAAATTGTAAAACATTAACATTTACTATGCCAACAGAAAAATGAACAATCATTTATAGACAAGGATGAGCATGCCTTAGAAATGCATATAATGTAAAAATAAAAACAGAATTTGCAAAATAAAAACACAAACAACAACCCCACAAACAAGTTAAATAGCGGCAGATCAGTTGCTCTTGTTTGTGGTTGGTTTGTTTAAGGAAGATGAAATAAACACAACAGCCAACTCGGCTAGCGTAGCAAAATAGGTAGCGTATTGGCTCTGCAACTCCGAGCTCCCGGGTTCAAAGCCTGAGAGAAGTGGTTATGAAAATTAAATTAAAAATAATTTAATTTAATAATCAAAAAGAAGTCTGATGAGGAAATGTGGTGATTTCCGAAATAGTGCTATAACTTCAACCATTAAAAACTGTTGTTGTTTTTTCACTAACAAATCTTCCATAAACTGGCCTTGAGCTCAATAAAATTGTAAAATATTAACATTTACTAGGCCAACAGAAAAATGAACAAACATTTATAGACAAGGATGAGCACGCCTTAGAAATGCATATAATGTAAAAATAAAAACAGAATTTGCAAAATAAAAACACAAACAACAACCACACAAACAAGTTAAATAGCGGCAGATCAGTTGCTCTTGTTTGTGGTTGGTTTGTTTAAGGAAGATGAAATAAACACAACAGCCAACTCGGCTAGCGTAGCACAATAGGTAGCGTATTGGCTCTGCAACTCCGAGCTCCCGGGTTCAAGGCCTGAGAGAAGTGGTTATGAAAATTAAATTAAAAATAATTTAATTTAATAATCAAAAAGAAGTCTGATGAGGAAATGTGGTGATTTCCGAAATAGTACTATAACTTCAACCATTAAAAACTGTTGTTGTTCTTTCACTAACACATCTTCCATAAACTGGCCTTGAGCTCAATAAAATTGTAAAATATCAAATCTATAAACATTAAAGCGATTAGTTACCATGTGTGCATAGCTATGATTTATTTATACAACTCACACTTTATTACTTAAGTCAAATGGATTAGAACTATCTCGCAGCATTCTTCTTTGAACATTAATGCAACTGTTAGCTGCAGCGTGTTCTGCTTCCTGGGCTAAAAGTGCACCGGTCACTGAATCCATTATTAATTAATAAGTCTTTGAAAACAATACTTTAACACTTTTTTTTATTTCTTTTATCACTTGCAATCATATTTAATTTCATTTGTTTCTGTCAAACCAGCTGATTAAAACTTCGAAGTTCTAATTTTTTTTTGGTAACGTGGTTGATAGTTACGATCGGATTTCAGCATGCCAATTTTCGAATTTGCGGAACGGGGATCCGAATTCGTATTTACGAACATTCGGATTACAGCATAGGGGTTTTAATATTTTAATAATTATTGTCGTCGTGCGACTTGTGGGTGGTTATCCCAGCAATTTAAAAACGAAGTCTATTGCATTTAAAGCGGCGGAGCCAAAAAACGTGCAATAAGCGGTTAAGTAGCAGCCTGGTTCACATACATAAGCCAAGGAATGCGGAGAACAACAACAATCGAGGTATGGTAAAAACTATGTGCGTGGAAATATATGTACATATACATATGTATGTATAGTATGCATGTGTACCTACAATTGTCGAATACTGTAATAACGTTAGTGTTGCTTAAAATTACATAGCTACATATGTATGTACAAATATTCGTCGTCGTTAACATACATATGTATATACTTACGTGTTTTTTTCGGCTGCTCAAACTGTTCGAAGAATTTGTATTGTGATTAATTATATATGTACGTACATACTACACGCCGGCCGCGGTTCATACATTGCGTTCGTACATGCACTACATACGTACATTGCACGCATTAGCAAACATTTGTCGTCATAATTTTCGCGTTATTGCCCACACTTTCTTTCGTTGGGCTAAAACAATCTATTTTGCTTACATATGTATATACATATGTGCATACGGTGATACATACATGGGTACTCGATCGCTAGCTAGTGACGTTGTTCTTGCTGTTGGTTTTGGCGATTGCTCTACATTACAGACTAGCAGGTGTCAAACGGTGTTCATCTTCATCATCAAATGCGTGCACAGACACCACAGAAATCGATCGGACAATTATCGTAATTGAGTTTAGAAGTTTAAATTAAATAAAATTTTTAATTTTTAAATAAATACCAAATAACTGCATTACTGTTTTTGTTCAAAGGCTATTTTTTAAATTTAATCGTTGTCGTTTTTACGTTCCATTCGAAAGGTGAAAGAATTTCAGTTTTAAAAATTTTTCTCAAATATATGAGGTGGGTTTTGTCGAGGGCTGAGGTGAGCTCAGCCTGTCATGAGTCAGGTGAAGGTCCACTAACCCCCACCAAAGAAAACACAGTACTTATGTGCTTAAGTTGGACACACACACACATACGCGCTCTGGCTAAGTAATCTGCAGCTTTATGTCCTGGCTGAGAGGAGAGAGGGGAAGAACGAGCGTAGCTGAAGGGAGGTAGTTTTGATGGCTCTCGGTGAGCACGCTAGCAACGCGTCAAGGGGGCCTGTCGGCAACGGCGAGGCGGTTAGAGAGAGTGACGGTGAGCTCTCTGAGATCGTCAGAAGATCAGAGAGTAACAGGCGGAGCGCCGTGCTTATCGTGCTAGCAGCACGCTGATGAATCTCGGTAGCGGTCTCGGCAGCTGGAACGTAGTATGGATGGTGCTAGTAGCACGCTGGTGAATCTCGGTAGCGGTCTCGGCAGTTGCAGCGTAGTACGGATCGTGCTAGCAGCACGCTGATGAATCTCGGTAGCGGTCTCGGCAGCTGGGACGTAGTGGGCTTTGTGCTAACAGCACGCTGGTGAATCTTGGTGGCGGTCCTATCAGCTGGCGTCTCCTATCTAGCAAGACTCGGTGATTAAAAGCAGCGGGAGCGGGCAACGTAGTGAGACTCCTGATCACGAACTGCTGTTCCTGTGGTAAAATACCACCAAGAACGGCGGTACCAGGGGTGGGAGTAGGTTGCTAAGAGGGGAGCGCTGGACGTGCCCAAAGGCGCCGCGTCTCTCACGATCTACCCTGGAGAGGAAATGCCATCCCGTAGTTGCACGCTACGTATGTAGGGGCTGGAACGGCGCTGGCGGGGATTAGGAGTGGGAGTAAGACGTGGTCAACCAGGCGAGAGCGCTAGACCTATCCGAAGATATGTCGGCGCGTCTCAAAGCCGGTCGACCGGGAGAAGGCTGAACCAGGAGGAAGCGCTAGACGCGTCAAAAGACCCGTCGGCGCGTCTTCCGCCCAGCTTGCCAAGAGGAGGTCGGCCAAGAAGCTGTAGTTAGCTTAACCTGGCCAGGGAGGCGCGCTGGACGCGCCGAATGGCACGTCGCCGCGTCCCTCCCCCTGGTCAGGTCAGATCAACTCAGGCAGAAAGGAGTGCTGGACATGCCCGAAGGTATATCGCCGCGCCTCCTTGCTACCTAAGTGCTCAACCTACGTAGCAAGACTCGGTGGTTGTGTGCACACAAGCCCCTTTAAGTTCGATGTTACTAGTAACAGGTTGAGAATTCTTGCTTTCAGTACTAGGGACAGTGATGCGAGCGAAATAATTTATGTCGCTAGAAACAGGTTGAGAATTATTGCCTTATGTGCTATGTGCAGTAACGCGAGCGAAATAGTGGCCCGACAGGTGGTCGTGTGCGTGTGCTTGTTCGTAGGTATGGGTGTATGCTTGCCGTCTGCCGTCAGGTGCGTGAACTTAATAAGGGTGTCTGTTGGGGTGAGTTAATTGTATCGTAGTCAAAATGCTACGTTACAGTCCCCCTCCCACTTCGGCGACAAAAAGCTGTGGTGGTGGTGGTTCGGCGTGTGTGTGTGGTTGCATTTTTAATGAAATTCAACGTAAACAATTCAGAGAAATTCACAAATTGTTTGCTTGTTCTAATGATAAATATATGTATATTATTATTATTATTATTATTTTTTTTTTGTACATAAAACAATGTTAATTTTCTTACATAACTATTACTTATTTTATGTTTTATATTTATTTACAACGTTGCGTGCGGGGATGTGATCTCGACAACGAATTTTACTATGACTTTGTGGCCTTGGTACTTCACGCAGGCGTGGTCGTTCCCCACCCGAGTTACCCACACGGTGCGGCGTTTGAATGTCGTCACCCATCGCTTTTTGTTCGTCGTTGGACGTCGTAGGACGCACCCTTCCAAGATGTTTGGAATGGGAGGGGTATCTGCCGTCTCTTCCTCCGGGTCTATCGCTCGTTCCACTTCTCGTAAGCTGTTTGTTGGGTCGTCGGGGCTCTCTTTGATGCTGAACAGCGGTTCGGGTTGCGTGTTGGGTGATGGGAACAGCGGTGGGCCGTGAAATATTCTCACCTGCTGTATACGGGCCTTATTGGGAGGCCATGGTGTTGCTTCAAACGGCGGCCGCCATGGTCGGATCTTGTGGGGTTCGTCCGGGGGCGTCGGTTGGTGGTTTTTTTGGTTGTACATCGCTGGTTTGACTTTTGCTAGGTAGGTGAGGGTGGTGGTTTTGTATTTGGTGTTGCGGGAGGTGTTTATGGATAAAATGGTTTTAGGTCTTGGAGGTGTGCGTGCACAGGCTGCTTATTCGACCGGTCAGGCTGTGTGAGTTTGACTGTGTTGGCTGATTCGTACTTCTGCACCTCATATGGGCCTGAGAATTTTAGCGCTAGTTTCTGCGCAAAGTTTTTGGAAGCCGATGAGAGGGGGTGGTCTCGCTTCATTACCATTTCTCCTACCTTTGGCTTCCATGGGCGTCTGCGCAAATCGTAGTGCTTCTTTTGTTGTTTTGCGGCGTTGGTAAGATGTGTCTTTATTTCTTCCCATAACTCCGTAATGGCGGAAGAAGTCGGGGAATCTTCCTCAGGAACTGCGCCTTCACTGCGTATTTGTTATGGGGATGCGGGGTTGTGTCCGAAATTGATTTAGGCTGCGGGCGCTTGGATCGATTCGTGGTGCGCGGTGTTTATTGCGAAGGCGATTTGGGGTATTTCCTGATCCCAAGTTCGATGGTCTGATTTTGATCGTTGTGCGATCATAGTCTTGACGACTCGATTAGTTCGCTCAGTTGGATTTGCATGGGGCGCGTATGCTGCGGTAAATTTGTGTAGGATGTGGTGATCCTGCAGGACCTTAGCCAGCGCTTTGCCCCCAAACTGTTTCCCGTTGTCGCTTAGGAAAATTTTGGGACAGCCGAATCGGTATAAGATTATTTCCTGGAGCGCTTTGATGACGGCTGCTGTAGTTGCTTGGCGTACTGGTATTAGTTCGACCCATTTTGAAAACTTGTCGACTAGGACCAGGAGACAGGTGTGCCCTTGTTTGGAGCGTGGTAGTAGTCCTATGAAGTCTGCGGTTACAACCTCCGATGGTCGTGAACATTGCATGGTGGCCATGAGTCCGGCAGGGTGTGTCTGTTCGACTTTGTATTCCGCGCAGCAGAGGCATCTCCGCACGTATTGTTGCACATCGCGATACATGCCGGGCCAATAATAGTTCTGTTGTGCACGCTTGAGTGCTTTGTTTACACCCAAATGGCCGGCTGATGCTGCATCGTGGACTTCTCGCAGAATGTCTTCCTTTCTGCTAGTGGATATGCACAACTTGATCGCGACAGCTTACTGCGGGGAACAATGTGACGGAACAGGCGATTGTCGACAATCTGATACTCGGGATTGCGGTCGGGCTGCTGTTCCACTGATTTCGCCTTTCTTTCATACCAATCTTTTGATGCGGTGCCTACGCAGCAGAGCGTATCCTTTTCGTTGCCTGTGGTTGGTAGTGAACAGCGAGACAGGGCGTTGGCCACAACATTTAGTGCTCCCTTTCGGTACTCAATGTCGAAGTTATACTGTTGGAGCTCCAGTGCCCATCTGGCCAATCGTCCCGATGGATTTTGTAACGAATGAAGCCATTTTAGCGAGTGGTGATCGGGTACTGCAGTGAAGTGGTATCCCTCCAGATATGGCCTCATCTTGCGTATTCCCCACAGTACTGCCAGGCATTCTTGTTTGGTGGGTGAATAACGCTTCTCGAGGTCGAATAAGCTTCGGCTGGCATATGCTACTACTCTTTCGTGGTCGGAGTGCCGCTGGAATAGTACGACTCCAAGTCCTTCTCCGCTGGCGTCAGTTTGCAAGACAAACGGTCGCTCGAAGTCAGGGCAACAGAGTATTGGAGTGACTCAAACGCGCCTTCTTGTGAACTACCCCATTCCCAGGTCTGGCATTTCTTTAGCAGACGATTCAGTGGCGCTGCCAGGGTTGAAAAGTCAGCGACGAAGCGGCGGTACCACGAGGCAAGACCAAGGAATCATCGGAGTTCTCTAATGTTGGTTGGGCAGGCATTTCACGTACGGCGGGACTGCTTGGCCAGTGGTATCTGCCAGGAACTGTTTTTCAGGTCCAGCGTGGAGATCTAATTCGCTTCCTTGAGTTGGTCGAGGATAGCTCCGATCTGGGGTAGAGGATACGCATCGGGTTAACTTGCGGCGTTGAGTTGGCGATAATCGATGCACATCCTCCAGCTTCCTTGCTTTTTCCGCACTAGGACGACCGGTGAACTATACGCGCTTCTCGACGGCTGGATGCCCTTGGCTGCGAGTAGCTCGTCGGCTTCATCGTTGATGACCTGCTGCATGGCGGGATTACGGGCGTAGTAACGTTGCTTTAGTGGTCGTTTGTGCTTAAGAGTGATGACATGCGTGGCAGCTATGCTTGGCCCAGTGATTCCGCTAAATAGCTTCTGGTGGCTCATCAGGAATTCGATCAGTCGTTTGGTTTGGTCTGAAGTCAGATGTTCCATCTCGGTGAGCGCGGCCAACTTGTCTAGCAATATTGATTCCTTAGGAGCAGCTGCTATCAGGGGTAGGTCATCCAGCGTGATGGTCATTCCTCTTTTCCTGAGGAAATCCATCCCCAATATCATGTGTTCGGCGAGGTTGCTGAGTGCTGACACCGCAATGGACGTTGCCTTTCCATGGTACGTTATCGTCACGGGGTATGTTTGCGAGCTCACAGCGCAGGTTTGGTTCGCAAGTTGTATGCTTCGGTGGTTGGGCCATGATCGCATCTTCCTTCTCTCGAGGTGCTAGCGCACGGTCTCGCCGACATAAGTAAGTGTGGCGCTGGTGTCTATTAAAGCTCGTAACTTCATGCCTTCCACATCTACGTTGGCATAGAAGCGTCCGTCCCTCTTCTCTTCAGGCATCATGATGGCTGCGGGGGCGGCGTCGCTCGGCTTTGGTTTTGGGCTACCCCACTCGGCAGGTGGCTTCTCCTTGGGCGAGCTGGTGGTGTCGCACTGGCAGTTTCTGGAGAGGATATTGTCGCGGCCACATCGGGAGCAGAACAACCTTCTAATTCCTCGGAAGTACCGACGGTGGTGGCCTCTCCGTTTACGTCGCCAACAGGTTATTTCGCTGTTATACTCCTCGGTCACTAGGCTGTGTACCGGGACTAGGCTGTGTACCGGTGGTCTGTTCTGTCTGGCCTCCTTACTTTTCAGGAGCTCGAACTCGTCAGTGAGCTCCATCAGCTCTTCAATTGACGAGAACTCTCAACCCTTCGTATATGCGTTCGAGATGACTCTCTTTGACCATCGTCGGGTGCTGACGTACCAGCGTTTGTAGGGCCAGAATGTAATCTTTGGCCTTTTCTCGGCTCTGTTGCTTCCGATGGCGGATGGCATCTTCCAGTTGGTTGATGTGCCTCCTAGGCAGAAAAAATCGCTCCGCTTCTGCGCGAAATTCTCCCCACGAGCGAAGTTGTGTCTTCCGGACACGGTACCATATCAACGCTTTCCCGCGAAGGATCTCAGGAAGGGGCGAGAGAAGCTTGTCCAGCGGGATACGATAGCACTCGGCTAACTCTACAATTCTTTCTAGGAATTCGAACAATGCGTCGCCTCCTGAAAAATGTACGTCCCATCTCTACCTCGCTCATCTCGTTGCGATTTGCCTCGTTCTTCTCTCTCTTTGGGTCGAGAGGGGAGTTATAAATCCGGAAGGAGGGGGCGTTGGTTGTTGATTCAGCAGGGCGCTCCTCCTCGCCGTTTACTTCCCGCTCGAGTTTTCCTAATATATTCACTGTTGACCGACGGCTGCGCTTTGTTTTAACGAAGGCGCTCAAAGTGGTGCGTAATTCGGCAACCGTGTGCCCCTCTGCGAAAATACGATGTCGCTTGCACTCTTCAACCAGTTTCTCTTTCTTTAACAGGTACATCCAGCCAAGGGAGTCGGTATCCAGCGTCTTGGTGCCATTGACGTTCTCGTGTGTTTTCTCTCTTTAATCGTGGGTAATCTGCAGCTTTATGTCCTAGCTGAGAGGAGAGTGGGGAAGAACGAGCGTAGCTGAAGGGAGGTAGTTTTGCTGGCTCTCGGTGAGCATGCTAGCAACGCGTCAAGGGGGCCTGTCGGCAACGGCGAGGCGGTTAGAGAAAGTGACGGTGAGCTCTCTGAGATCGTCAGAAGATCAGAGAATAACAGGATCGTGCTAGTAGCACGCTGGTGAATCTCGGTAGCGGTCTCGGCAGTTTCAGCGTAGTACGGATCATGCCAGCAGCACGCTGATGAATCTCGGTCTCGGCAGCTGGAGCGTACTAGTAGCACGCTGGTGAATCTCGGTAGCGGTCTCGGCATTTGCAGCGTAGTACGGATCGTGCTAGTAGCATCCTGATGAATCTCGGTAGCGGTCTAGGCAGCTGGGGCGTAGTGGGCGTTGTGCTAACAGCACGCTGGTGAATCTTGGTGGCGGTCCTATCAGCTGGCGTCTCCTATCTAGCAAAACTCGGTGATTAAAAGCAGCGGGAGCGAGCAACGTAGTGAGACTCCTGGTCACGAACTGCTGTTCCTGTGGTAAAATACCACCAAGAACGGCGGTGCCAGGGGTGGGAGTGGGTTGGTCAGAGGGGAGCGCTGGACGTGTCCAAAGGCGCCGCGTCTCTCACGATCTACCCTGGAGAGGAAATGCCATCCCGTAGTTGCACGCTACGTATATAGTGGCTGTAACGGCGCTGGCAGGGATTAGGAGTGGGAGTAGGATGTGGTCAACCAGGCGAGAGCGCTAGACCTATCCGAAGATAGACCCGTCGGCGCGTCTTCCGCCCAGCTTGCCAAGATTAGGTCGGCCAAGGAGCTGTTGTTAGGTTAACCTGGCCAGGGAGGCGCGCTGGACGCACCCAATGGCACGTCGCCGCGTCCTCCTCCTCGTCAGGTCAGCTCAACTCAGGCAGAAAGGAGTGCTGGACATGCCCGAAGGTATATCGCCGCGCCTCCTTGCTACCTAAGTGCTCAAGCCTCTTTAAGTTCGATGTTACTAGAAACAGGTTGAGAATTCTTGCCTTCAGTACTAGGGACAGTGACGCGAGCGAAATAATTTATGTCACTAGTAACAGGTTGAGAATTATTATCTTATTTTCTATGGGCAGTAGCGCGAGCGAAATAGTGGGCCGGCAGGTGTGCGTGTGCTTGTTCGTAAGTATGGGTGTATGCTTGCCGTCTGCCGTTAGGTGCGTGAACTTAATAAGGGTGTCTGTTGGGGTGCATTTATTGTATCGTAGTCAAAATGCTACGTTACAAATAAAATAAATTTACCACAAATAATTTTGACCTAAATAATTTGCATTGCTTCAGAAAAGTCATCTGAAATCGATGCAACAAAGCTTGCTACCTTAAGACAGCAAAAGGCAACAGCGCGTGGAAATATCACACGAATTAGAAACTTATTAGAAAGCACTGTGACAAATTGGAATGTGATTGATTTAGAATGTAGGTTGGAAATTTTGAGATCCTACATAAATCAATGAATGGCATATCAAACTCAAATTGAAAGAGAAGATCCAACGGATGAAAAACAAGGTGAAATTGAAGAGTTGTGCATCATTGCCAAATTGAAATTACTGCAAAATTTAGGAGTTCATAAGCGTAGGGACAGCACGATTTTCGTTGGGAACTACAATGCTACCAAGTTTCGTCGGAAAATATTCCGATTATAAAAATTTCATTAGTACCTTTAATAACTTAATTCATGAGGATACCACGCTAGCTACGATAGAGAAATTTAATCACCTCTTAAGCTGTTTAACTGGCGATGCGCTAAGAACTGTCAAAGCGTTTTAAGTGTGCGAAAAAATTACAATATTTAAGGCCTTAGACCGTTTAGCGGAACGATATGATAAAAAATGACTAATATTTTTCGACAACATTGAGCAATTATTTGAAATCAATAAAATGAATAAGCCAAATGCTTCGAGCTTGAGTGCAGTAGACATAGTTTCGGCAATTTATGAATATTAACAGTCACATGGTAAATACGACAGGTAACTCTTGTATAAATGAGTATTCATTCCAGGCTGACTTTTGGGTTCTGAAGTCTATTTCGAGTTATCAGCCCGAAGTCAATCTGCCAGTTGAATTAAGGGAAGTTCCATCAAATATCAAATTGGCAGATCCAAATTTTAATAAAATTAAGAAAATCGATTTATTGATCGGTGCTGACATATTCTTCGAATTGTTGTCTGTCGGACAGATTAAATTAAAGAACTCGTTGCCAATTTTGCAAAAGACCTTGTAAGGATGGATCGTTTCTGGAAGGATTACAGCAGGCGAAAATGATAAGTCAACTGTTTGTAATTTAATAAATAAAACTAGCGAAGATGAAATGGCTCATGTAGATTCCGTGGTCCCAAAGTTTAGGGAAATTGAAGAAGTCCCAACAAACAAAACTGAATATTCTGTAGAGAAAACGAATTGCGAAGCTCACTTTGTTGCAAATACAAAGCTATTAGTTTAAGGGCGCTTTGAAGTTTACCTGCCATTTAAAATGCCAAATTCAGCACTTGGTTCGTCGTATAAAACGGCAACAAGACGTTTTCTATTTCTTGAACATAGGTTGTCAAAAACACCTGACATTCAAGAAATGTACATGCAGTTCATGGAAGAATATTTGTCGTTGGGTCACATGTCCCCAACCAAAACTGTTATTCCAAGTTAACCTCATTAGTTTATACCTCACCAAGTCGAGGTGAGGCCTGACAGCTTAACGACAAAGCTAAGAGTTGTTTTCGATGCTTCGAGCAAAACTTCCTCTCAACTCTCTCTGAATGATATATTGATTGTCGGCCCTACTATTCAGCCAGATCTTTGTATTACTTTGCTTCGCTTTCGATGCCGAAAATATGCCATCACAGCTGATATAACAGAAATGTACAGGCAAATAATAATAACAAAACAAGCCAATTCAAACATATGCACTTAATACCGTTACATATGGTACTTCGCCAGCGCCATTTTTGGCTACTAGGTGCATAAACAAAATTCGCATGTTAAATAAAGAGGTATTTTCAGTTGGTTCGAAGGTAGTCCAAGAAGATTTATACGTTGACAATTTGTTATCTGGTGATGAAACTTTAAAGGAGCTCGAAACACTGCAAATAGAAGTTGTTAAAATTTTAGAAAGTTTAAGAAGCTTTCAGAAGTAAAGGTGCCTCGTTACGCAGGCACATCATCGTCGTCAAAAATTCAAATACATGGTTTCGCCGATGCTTCTATGAGATCATTCGGCTGTTGTTTATACATACGAAGCGATGACCAAGGTACAGTTGAAACAACACTGCTAACGGCTAATTCAAAGGTCGCACATATAAAGACTAAACCCCTCCCAAGGCTTGAGTTATGCGCAGCTCACTTATTAGCCCAATTATGGAAATCTGTCGCTCCCATAGTCAGCGGCAGAAAAAGTAGTATTTTAGAGCGATTCTGAAATCGTGTTATACTGGCTGAAGAAGCATAACGCTTTCGATATTTGTTGGAAACCGTGCAGCTGATATTCAAGATCTGGCAAAAACAGATCACAACCCGGATGACATTGTATCTCGGAGTTGCAATGTTGATGAACTGGCCCATAAACGCGCATTTTGACCCTCATGGCAAACTCAAAACAATAGAAATTCGAAAACGAAAGTTATAGCGTTTGTTGTCGAAAAAGAGCCAAAAATCATACACCAAATTATTGAAAGCTGCTCCTCTTATTCAAAGGTGTTACGCATAATATCATACATTTATAGATTTATTAAACCAACAAATTTAACAAACAAAGTTTTAACAGCAAACGACTTGAAGTTATAATTCTTTAAAATAACAGAAATCATTCAGCAAGTAAAATTTTCAGAAGAAATAAAACAACTGAAAACGGGAGTGTCGTTGACAAAAAACCAAATTCAAAAGTTGAGTCCTGTTTTACAAAAATATGAGGAAAGCGGAAGTAGGCGGTGGGCTTTTAAATGCAAAACTTCCATACAATACACGATTTCCACTATTGTAGCCAAAATCACGTTTTGCAAATTTATATGCTACATATTTGCACCTAACTAATTGTCATTCTGGGCCACAGGCACTGGTCGGTTTAATGTGACTTAAGGTTTGTCTGGTCAACGCCAAAGAAGTGGCTCGAAATGTTGTGCGGAACTGCATACATTGCTTTAAATATAAACCAAAATTAATCAACCAAGTCATGGGGAATCTCCCTAGAGATCGACTTGTTTTTGTAAAGCCATTTTTAGTTTCTGGAGTCGACTTTTGTGTGCCAATCTACACGTCTTTTATAATACGTGGTAGAGCGCCATATAATGCTTTTATTTCTGTACTTAAAAGGTTCATCGGAAGGAGAGAACCGCCAGAGAATATCGTTTGCGACAACGCCACGAATTTTGTAGGCGCCAACACGAAACTGAAGGACCTAAGAGACGTATTCTCCAAAGAGGCCAGCCAAACGGAAATCAGCAACTTCGTCGCGGACCGCGGCATCAAATTCGAATTCATCCCTCCTCGTGCACACATTTCGGAGGACTATGGAAGGCCGCGGGAAAATCTACCTAACATCTCTTGTACCGCACCGTCGCAGACGCAAAACTTACGTGCGAAGAACTGTCGACTGTGCTAGTAGAGATCGAGGCTGTTTTAAATTCGAGGCCTATCGCTTCAATGACGCAAGACCCCAACGATGGAGAAGCGCTTACTCCGGGTCATCTGCTAATCGGAGAATCTTCAAAGGCAATTTCAGAGCCCGCTTCCAAAGATTTAACGCTGCATTATTCGAAGCGATGACAGCACATCTCAACACAAAAAGCGCCTTTCTGGTCTGCCTTCCAAAGGGACTACATCTTCGGGCTGCAATCCAAGGCAAAGTGGACCAAACCAGAGCAAAATATCGCAGTGGGTGAGCTCGTTCTTGGCTATTGGGCAAGGTTGTCAATACCATAGCTGGCCCAGATGGAAAGGTCCGTGTTGCAGACATTAAAACAGAAAACTCAACTATTCGACGTGCTATTTACAAGCTCGCGCCATTGCCAATTAATTATTGAAAGCTGTGCTAATCAACGCGGCCAGCATGTTTTAGCATATCTTTAAACTTTTGATTTTTTATTATTTCATTAAATAGTTAATACACGCCTACATATTTCAATTGTAAACTGAATTACAGATATAAAATGTATCGATTACCAATTGTACTCGAGTCGCGAACTAGCATTAATACATACCACTAAGTTTAAATATGTTTTAAGCAACCCTAACTTAACGATGAGAGGTACATGTACAACGAAAAGAATTATTAAACTTCACTTGAATTCAAACCACCACCAGCATCGCTTTACTTTTCGGATTCTCTCCACGTCGTTTATTTGGCAAATTGCTTCCCGAAATTAATTCACAATAAAAAAGCTTGTAGTTTTACAAATAGGCTAATCTAGAACCTTTGGCTACAATAGCCTTATGTCTTGCCTCATATTCTAGCTGTGCTTCTGTCAATCGCCCCCCAACTCCTAACAAACCATTTTTGTCAAGAATCGGCCGCAATGATTCTATATTACTATGCTCCGGCAATCTATTCTCATTTCGTATGAATACTAGCTCTCTGTAAAATTGATTTTTTTGTGATCTCTTCAACCAGTATTCCATTGCCCATAATTTGTCTTCCTAAATAGGTAAATCTACTCTCGCATTTATGCCCCTTAGTCTTCGCCCCTTCGTCTAGTACTATTAATATAGCTGTAACAATTTCCATGATAATATGTTTAAGACAAAAGCTCACATGCTGACAGTTCCAGTCGCGGTACTTTCAATTTTTTCAACGGCGCTACTCGTGGTTTGGATACCAATAATATGCACCCTACTTTCTCATTAGCCCCTATCTCCTTAGCATAAACCACTGCACCATAGGCTGACTCAGACGCGTCAGCAATACCATGTAATTCAACCCTAGCCACTCGCGCTTGCACCAATCCATCTCGGCAGTTTCTCATCCCATGACACCTTTAGCCTCCATAAGTCTTGTATAAGAATCTTGCCCACAACCGTCACTGGAGGGATGTGTTCATTAGGATCGAACAACTGTGCCACACTGCTCACAACCACAGGCTTCTTTATAATACTAAACCGAGCACTCTCGTTTCGTAGTCAAATTGAACGAAGTCTTCTTCACCATGAACTTGCATTGCTGCTGTCAATTATCACTGTTCGACTTTCTTTTGCGAAGTTTAAAACCAGCAACACTCAAAACATGTTCCATCTGTTTCGCCAATGCAACAGCTTCTTTTATACTAATCCTGTATATATAGTACTTGTCCCTTCTGGAAATTTCTCTTGCCCCTCTTGCGCACACTGAATGACCGCTCTTACAGCACTATATGCTATGAAGTCATTCCATACGTAACCACAGTCAACGAATATTCTCTGAGAGTATCATTTATATTCTCGCGCCAAAATCCCACTGATGTCTAGCAACCCTAACATCATTTTAATGTCTGCACAAAATCCAATCTTGTACTTTCTAAAGTGCATAGTTCTTTCATATATGCCCTTATTTGTACGACAGCTCGCATCAAATACAACGCGGAATTTCTTAACCACACATTGATGCGGTATATAATAGCCTAGCTCACTTGGCACTTGGCACCTATTCATCGACTAATTTCATATGGCCCAGTTCCTCATATTCGGGCATAAACGTAATATATTGCATTTTCAACTCTGGCTCTTTTTCTAATCGCTTTTCTAAATAGAAAAATTGCCGTAAGGCAATCTCTCTCGAGCTCCCAAAATCTTGCATCTCTTTCAGTGATATATTGACCACTAATCTATCATTCTCATCTCTGTAAAATATATGTCTTTAAAAATATTTTTTCTCCTTGATCTTCTTCTGGAGTTCGTGTTGGATGCTCATTTATTTGATCCATCTCCGAGAATTTCATAATGAATTTTTCTAGCTCTCTATTCCACAGCTCCCAGTAACACATGTACCTCTCTTGGCTCCTCATTCTAGCACCAAGCGAAGCCAGCACAGGACACCTTTCGCTCTCTCTCGACAAAACCCAAAATTCCGCTTTGATTCCTTGCTTCGGTTTATACCAAGGCTTTATCAGCTTAAGTAACAATTTTCTTACATACTACCAACTTGCTCACTATCGTTTAGCACTGCATTAGCATTAGCTTGCACCTCGCTTACCCGCTTTGTTGGACACTGAACTGGTCAATCTATCTTCTTCTTCTGATTAAACTTTTTCTCAGCCCGCACTTGCACACAATTAATCTGATTCTTTGGCTCTCTATTTCGGCATAGCACACTCTTGTGTCTTGTCTTACCTGGACATTTCCAGCACTCTGGTAGATAGCAGTTGTCCTTAGAGCAGACTGGCACAACAATTGCGGATTCTATGAGCTTGCGATTATCCGCTTTAACCAGCGCCAATGCCTGCTTGTCTACAAACGACAGCATCTCGTCTGCTGTTGACGTATCGCTCTGCCATATCAATTCCTATTGCTTAGCCGTTTCGCTATCTAAGCGCTCATGCAGCACATGCACCATTAAATAGTCCCAGTATACCAGACGTACCTCATGTGTCATGTTGGACATATGTATCCCGCAAATCATTTTCAATCTAACAAAACTTCGCAAGTGCTCGCGCCATATAAGGTAACTCTGATCATGCATCTGGTTTAGACGCTCCCATGTCTGTTTATATATATCAGCTGAGAACAGCCATTGACCAAATGTTAACTTAGCTCGCCCAATCAATGAGTTTGTCAAATATAAAAATTTGAAAGCTGGATCAATCTTCTCATTATCATGCACCGCCGCACGAAACGGTCACGGTAACCCGTCCATTTGGTAAAGTTCCGGCAAACACGCCCTATGTATTATTCACATCATTCTGCTGGATAGGCATCTGCACTATCTCACTATATCATCTTCACAGCTCACTTAAACTTTTTAATTTTTCTACTTTATTTTTTATACCTTCTAGCACACATTTTAACTATTTCTTTACACTTGCGCACTTTTCTGGCACACGTTTCATCCGTACCCACGTACGTACATACATATGTATTTCGCATACATTTCTACTAGCACACTTAGTAGACTGTATTAACTTATGTACATTTTATACAAAATCGAAATATGCGCATCTCACTATGAATGTTCACTGTATGAAATCCATTCATGTAATTTGCACCAGCGCTCTTGTCCACTCAAAGTAACCGACAAAAAAAATGGTAATTTTTTATTGTTTTTTTTTCTTGCACTCATGTATACTTTCAAATAGTAAAACAAAGAAAAATTTCACAGGCACCGCATCCGGCTCGACGATGGCCAAAATGTTTCGCACATGGGATACTTTGAATGAAATATTAATTATATATTGCATGCTCCAAAAAGAATAATTGAAACACAATGATTTTAAGGGAAAAGGACATAGCCGGAAAAACCCTTGTTTATTTTAAATGTTTTCTCGCATACTGCACACACATCTAGCCCATATATTTGTACTATCACACATCAGCAGTCTGTGAGTGTCGTGTTTAGTGAAGACGTGTTTTTGAAACGCTCCTACAAAAGTGATAAAAAACTGTAAAAAGTGTTAAATAATTTTTACAACAAGTGTCAACAAGCAAATGGTGTGCCACCACAGGGCAAAGTGCTAAGCCATTGTACCCTAGGCATATCAATTTTATCAAAACTTAGTGAACTTATAAAAACAAAAAAAAAAACAGGTTTTCGTTTTTTTCTTTTTCTTCTTTGTACAACTAAAATCAGTGTAAAAATAGGTTAGTGGCGCGAGACAGTAAGAGGGCACAACTTCGGGTCATCGACCTTGCCAAAATACTTTATCCCACTGTCAGCAAGAGTGCTTAAAACTGAAAAAATATACAAACATTCAATACATAACGAGCATGAAAAGAAAGTACAACAATGTCCAACAAAAAACTCCGACCAGAGCCGATAATGTTAACGAGACTCTCAACCCTTTCGCCAAGCGAATTAGAATTCCTCGATCGCCAGTGAGAAAGAGACTACTCTCGCCTGGGAAAGCAACTGAGTATGCACAGCAGACAGGAAAAAACACTCCGGGCTTCAAAGATGCTGGCGGAATACACCAATGCAATAAAGCAGACAGAAGAAATAGAGAACGAGAGACTTTCGTTTTGCTAGGTGAGAGCATAAGAGAGCTTATGAATATGATGGAACGGCAGCGGCATATTAACATGTCAATGAGAGATATGGTAAACGCAATAGCTAAGCAGCATCAGAATTTACTGCAAGAATGCGAAACTGCACCATCCACACTGCGCGAATCTAAGACCACACAAACGGAGAGTAATAGCAACATAGAGAAGAATAAGAGAGCAAATAATGCTGATAGAGAACGGTCCGAGAAGAATGCGAATAGCCAACAAGTGAAGCGCATCCACGCCCTACGGCTTAACGAGCCACTTAGAGCACAGCTTAGGCAATCACAGCCTGTTGAAGAAATTGGCACAAACCAACCAGGGATCAGAGAAGGCAACCACTTAGGTACATCTATCAGCCAATCAACGCAGCGGTGGACTACAGTAACGGCTCGAAAGACCAAAGCTAAGCCAATGAAACCAAGGAAACCTGATGCTGTAATCTTGAAGAAGAATGGTGACATGACATACGCAGACATGCTAAGGAAGATTAAAATGGAGCCTGAGCTTATAGAACTTAGCCATGCCGTTAAAAATATAAGAAAGACTGCTAGTGCTGAGCTGCTGTTTGAACTTAAGAAACCGGCTAACCCTTTAACTCAAAAATTTAAAGAAGCTGTTGAAACCGTACTGGGTGAAAACGCCAAAGTTCGATCTCTGACCCAAGAATCTCTAATTGAGATCAAAGACATCGACGAAGTAATATCCAAAGATGAGGTACTGAGGGCCCTAAACGATGGAGTGGTCGATGCCAACATTGACTTAGCGGCAATCCGATCAATGCGAACTGCATACGGGAGTACGCAAACATGCACCATAAGCCTGCCCTCAGCAATTGCCCATAAGCTGCTCGAAAAAGAAAAAGGTCAAGGCGCATGGCCCTCGTTCCAGGGGATTTTAACGCTTGGACAATGGAGTGAGGCTGCAGGCGAACTAATGCAAAGGGCAGACAACTGCTTGATTCCTTGATTCCTTGGCTACGCTGAAGGTGATTTTGCTGAACACTGGCTTTAAAAACACCTACGAGAGGCACTGAGCGGGCTCCGTTATCGACCTGACTTTCATAAGTGGGGGACTGAGCAGGGACACAAGCTGGCATATCAGTGACTGCTATACACATAGTGATCACAAGGCAATCGTCATAAATATTCAAAAAACACACGCGGATATAGCACCTCAGAAACGAGCGATGGGGTGGAAATTAAAAATCTTCGACGAAAAAATATTCGAAGTAGCTTTTTGTGATGCGCAAACCTCAGGATCGGCGGCAAATGCTGCGTCATGAAAGTCATTACAAGGGATTGTGACGCAGCTATGGTGCGCCAAAGCGGATACAGGGCCCGCAGGCCAGTGTACTGGTGGAACGACGAGATAGCAGCACTAAGAAAGCAATGCAATAGAGCCAGAAGAGCATGTCAGCGCTCAAGAAATACAGCGCAAACTGTAGAACTTCGGATAGATTTCAAAGAAAAGCGCAATGAATATTTGGCGAACTTTGTTCCGATCTGAATAACAACCCCTTTGGATCAGCGTATCAGATCGTACTCAAAAAACTTAAACATTCGTGTGTGACCTCTTTCCCTCTCATTCAAACTTTGCACGAGAGGACGCCAAACAGGCTGGTGGAACGACGAGATAGCAGCACTAAGAAAGCAATGCAATAGAGCCAGAAGAGCATGTCAGCGCTCAGGAAATACAGCGCAAACTGTAGAACTTCGGATAGATTTCAAAGAAAAGTGCAAACTTTTTAAGAAAGCTATCCAGGATAGCAAAAAAATTAATATTTGGCGAACTTTGTTCCGATCTGAATAACAACCCTTTTGGATCAGCGTATCAGATCGTACTCAAAAAACTTAAACATTCGTGTGTGACCTCTTTCCCTCTCATTCAAATTTTGGACGAGAGGACGCCAAACAGGCGGTTGGTAATGTTCCGGCGGTAACTGTGGAGGAGGTCATAAGCGCGGGGAGCAAGATTAACACTAAGAAAGCGCCAGGACCCGATGGTGTCCCAAACATTGCCCTTAAGAGGGCGATCGCCTGCAACCCGAGGATTTTTGCTAGCGTCTTTTCCTCTTGTCTACGCGAGGGAATCTTTCCAAAAATATGGAAGCTCCAAAAGTTGGTACTCATACCAAAATGTGCAAACCCTTATTCTTCTGCTGAATACCGTCCACTGTGTATGCTCAATTCCGCCGGAAAGCTGCTTGAACATATAATCAAAAACAGATTGGAAGAGGACACAGACAGCCAGTTGTCAAGAAATCAGTACGGTTTTAGGAAAAAACGTGCAACCACAGATGCCATAAATGCTGTAAAAACAATCGCTGAAGAGGCCATTTCTGGTAAGCGGTGGCTTGGCGGTACAAAAAAAATACTGTTTGGTGGTAACCCTGGATGTAAAAAATGCGTTTAATAGTGCAAGCTGGAAAGAAATTTTAAATTCCCTCCACGCCTTAGAGGTGCCACCCTACTTACAGGCAATTATTTCGAGCTACCTCTCTGATAGAACACTGCGGTATGATACCGAATATCAAGCTATTGATCACGCATTGTCGGCTGGAGTACCACAAGGATCCGTACTTGGACCCCTTCTGTGGAACATCATGTACGATGGCATCCTACGGACTAGGGTTGATGAAAACGCAACGCTAATAGGCTTTGCGGATGATGTATCAGTCGTAGTGACAGCGAAAACTCTAAGGGAGGTCGTTCATATTGCGGAAGACTCAGTAGAAGTAGTGAAACGGTGGCTAAGTTCAAAATCAATGACGTTAGCTGACCACAAGATAGAGGCAGTTCTGATAAGCAGCCAAAAGAGAGTAAAAAGGTTGCACTTAAAGTAGGTGCGAGCGTGATAGAGTCAAAGCCCTACGTAAAATACCTTGGGGTCCTTATAGACCATCGTCTGAGTTTCCGGGACCACCTGGAGTACTCGAACCGAAAAGCTGCAACGACAACAGCTGCGCTAACCAGATTAATGGTAAATAAAGGTGGGCCAAGACAAATGATAAGGCAAATTCTAACAAGAGTTTCCCAATCTATTCTGCTTTATGCTACACCGGTCTGGAGGGACGCCTTCAAGTGTTCTTCATATACTCGGGGGATAAAGGCTACCTACCGTCTTTGTGTGCTTAGAGTATGTTCAGCATTCAGAACAGTGTCGGAAGACGCAGCGCTAGTCATAGCAGCCCTATGCCCACTCGATCTCATTGCACAAGAAATGTGTGATAAGCAAGATGCAATTCGTGAACCATTGCGCACTACAAGAAGTGTGTACAAAAATTCACTGAGGCAACGGAGCATATGCCAGTGGCAGGCAAGGTGGGAAAAAGCATCCAATGGTAGATGGACACACCTCCTCATACATAATATTAAAGACTGGGTTGAGCGGCAACACGGAGAGGTTGACTTCTATCTCACTCAAGTCTTGAGCGGCCACGGATGCTTCAAAAGCTACCTCCACCGCTTTCGACATGAAGAGGATCCGTACTGCGACCACTGCGGACCACCCGCTATTGAAGATGCGGAACACGCATTTTTTATATGCCCGCGATTCAGTGTATTTAGAAGCAGACTTAATATAAGCCTCGGTTCACAGGCTTATCCGAGGAATATGGTGACACTAATGCTAAATAGTGAAGAAGCTTGGAAAGACGTATGTAGCATGGCTGCTCAGGTGATGCAGCAGCTGCGGATATGCGAGCGTACGAAACGTGCACATGAAAGGCAGTAGCAAGAAGAAGTGGAAAACATCAACGCGGAAACAACGAATCTTTAAAGCCCGTCATGTGAAATTAGAAGTGACGGCAAGGACCGCAAAGGCGGCGTATCTTCAACGCATCCCTCCCCGCGAAGTAATACCTAACGGTGGTTTCGCGGGGAGTGGAGACTGAACAGGCTTATCCTGGTTTCCATGGGCCACTTGAGGGTAGCGAGCTACCACAACGTCCAAAGAAAGAAAAAAAAAACCAAAAAAAACACATCAGGACCAACACTCTCAAGCACACAATTTCAACTCGCTGGCACACAGCTTCTACTGATTTTCTCTGCTTTGGGCAGTGACGTTTGACCCTGCGCGAAATAGAACATTCGCATAGTGACATCGTTCCTACACGAAACAGCGGCAGTAAGTGCAACTTTTTCTGTTAATTAAGGGGTTTTTTCATAAACTCCAACGAAATATTATCGTTTCCATATTTTCTTACGAATAATTTTTTTTCGGCTTATCCCAAATGCCACTTGGACACAGTCCAGAAAAAATGTCAACTTTGAGACACGGTCAAAAACCGCTGCGCTAGAAGCCAACGTAAAAGTGAAAACTTAAACTTTTGACCCATCCGCGCAAAAGTGTATAGCGGAAAGTGACAGTCTCATGAGATACTGTATACGATTCAACTCACGTTGATGAGAGCAATTGCTGAGCCGAGACCACCATTCCGCGTGGAACACCCCGCGGCTGAGGCAAACGTCTGCCTTCAAGTCCCACCTTGTGACACGGAGACATTTTATGCTGGTTATAAGGAATGGTCCGCATTTCGTAACATGTTCACAGTGGTATACATCAACCGCTCTCCCATTCTCAGAAATTGTATTATCTTCGATACAAAACCCAAGGAAAAGCCGGCTCAATTGTAAAGCAATATCCGCTCAGCGATGCCAATTTCGAGCTGGCCTGGGAAGCTTCACGGTCACGATACGAAAACAAACGTATCCTGGTCGACAACTAGATCAAAATTTTTATGACTCTGCCCACTATCCAAACCGAAAATAGTGATCAACTTCAGAAGCTGCAAACCTCGATAAACAACGGTCTGTCGATTCTTCATTTCATCATTCCCAATCGTATACATGTGCTCATCAAAGTTGCCCGAAAACACATTGTCACTTTGGCAACAATCTGCCTCTTCCCGAAGAGATTTACCCACATGATCTCAAATGGATGACTTCCTTACTCTAAGATACGAATTAGTCGAAAGATTAAATAGGCTTCATCCAAGCCAAAGTACACCAAAACCTGTCACTCATCAAATTGCTTCGCAAAGCAGGCTCTTTAACAGGACTAACCCTTTCGAGGGGGGAAGTAGACTGTGCCTACTGCAACTCTTCTCAAGTCATAAAAGTATGCAAACAATTTAAACGAATTTCGGTTCCGAACCGTATACAATTCGTAAACCAAAGCAAGCTGTGCAAAAACTGTCTTGCTAATTCTCACAGCACTAATGTATGCCCGAGCAAGTGGTACACATTGCCAGTGCCGGCAATACTCACTATTGCACGTCAATCCAAAGCCACAAGCTCGCCGCTCTAGTCCGAGAACCTTTGGTGCCTCTGTGCAGCACACTACTGCCACCTCGATATCTCCCGTTCGGAAAGTACAGTCAAACTCCAACTCAATGCTCACAAAGAACTTGAATTTCCTCGAAAGTCCAAAAAAATGTTAAGCTTCCATTCGAACATTCGAGCTTCGAAATATCAGGCATGGGTGGACATCTAAACTTTGTCCTCTCACACTAGTTGCACCCAAAACTAGGCAAAGGATAAAGGCTCAGGCTATTGTACTACCTCAAAGAAGAGTGTTCGAATGCCATCCTCAGTTCTCAATTGAGAAAGTTCTGAGAAGAGGAAGAAATCCACAACTTCCTCAAATTTCCCTGGAAGATAAGGCATGCGAACATATTTATGTATTCTCGTTTCCGTTTGCTCTTGTATTTTCAGATTGAAACCCTTAATGGCTGCCAAGAAAGCCTGCCCTCTGGCACCGACCGCAGAGACAGAAAATTGTCTCCAATGTATACTCTGCAATCGGTACCACGCGTTGCGGACCTGCCCAGCCTTCAAGGCCATGAAGCCACCACAGCGCTTGGCTGTAGCACGGGCGCAAGGATACTGCGTCAACTGCTTCGTGCTCACCCACACCACCGGTGAGTGTGACTAAACAGGCAACTGCTACACATGGCAGCAAAGCAGAATGGCCCATACGTGAACGGCCATCCAACCAGCAGGCAAAACCCAAACCTGCAGTAACCAGTTAATAAAATGCACTCGGAAACCGCGCCCGCGTTAGAAGTCAGTTATAATTCAATTTATATTTTCCATTTATTGTATGGAGTCAGTTTGTTATTCTTGAAAGATACATATGTATGTATATAAACTTTGTGAACTCAAAACAATTGAAACTAAACCAGAGTGAATAAAAAATTATTAAAACTAAACGAAAATAGTGTCAGATTTAATCAACTATTCAAAAGGAAAGTGGAGAGTGCTAAAGGCGACCAAGCGAATTATTAACCTTGAATTCTTCAATTGTATTCTTTTGTATACATAAGCATTAAAATGTATAGCCGAATAATCTGTTTTAAGCAGACACGAATTTGCTTTGAAATTGGTGTACTAACCATGACCTTGTTTTTTTGCATCCGAAAGCTTATCGTGGTTTAACTTGATTTCTAATAATTAGTGCCAGATTGTTGGGTTGACATAAGATTGTAGAAGTGCGTATTGCAGTATGCTATGGTTATTGAACATGTATATGCTAATTCAATTGCTGCATTCTTATTGTTATACTCTCTCCAGCTGTCGTAACTGTCTTCATATGTATCCGTTTTTATTTCGATGAAATTATAATAGTGATGTGTAGTTATTCATTATTATGAATAAAAACTCTTTAGTTTCGGTGTTTAATTTCGTATTCTTCAATTTATGTTTATTTGAATTGAGTTTAGTTTTCACTTTTATTTTATTTTACAAATAATAAATTTATTTTGATTTGAACCGGTAGGTCGCCAAATAATATTCCTTTTTACACAACAACTAATTAACCGCTCGGCTCTCTCAATACAATGATGGCTGGCGAGTCTGTTCACAATGATAAGATGAGTTTTACAATCATTAAGGTCGGTACATAGTACATATAGTACATATTTTCAGGTAAGTATTTAAATACATTTCATTTAAGGTAAGTAGTGTTTTCATATTCGGGTAAGTATATATATATATTTCATAAAAATTTCAGGTAGTACGCAAGTATTATTTTAGGTAATTTTACACATCAATTAATATTTAAGTAAATATAGTATTTTATATAAAGGAAAATTTTTAGTGTGACAATCCGCATCGGCGGCAACAGTCGGGAGGCTCACAAGCGCCCCTTAAATTGGATGTGGCGAGGCAATTAATACAGTAGCGGTGCACCCGCGCCGACTCGTATCGCTCGTCCGGCGTCATCGCAAGGAATACACGGCAATACCGCAGATAATGATTGCGGCAGCACAGCTGATATTTGCTGTAATCCTGTGGTCTGGAAATACATATACGAATGACATTATTAGCTATGCTTACGGGCATAGATGTGAATGTTTTATATAAGAGATAATATATTGAGGGAACTAGTGGGTGAGTATACAAGTTTACACTACCGAGGTGGTAATAAAGAGAGTTTTGTTATGTTCCGTGTGACGATTCCGCCTTGGTTATGGATGTCTACAAAGCGGATACTTTTATCTGGGTGGCGCTCTAGACACCAGTCATTGGGAGGAAGGAAATCGTATTTCTTGTTGCACCATGCGAATCATCAGTTGTTTTTCGGCGAGAAAAGATATAATGGATGCGATGCCGCTCGTTGTAGTTCAGAGAGGCATAAGTGAGACGTCCCTTTACGCCCAATAGGCCGGAATCTCTTTTGCTGATCGGATTGTTCTCTTTTAAAGTTGTTATCGTTTTCTCGTAATATTTATGTTAAGCGTTCCGTATGAGACAGATTTTCGCCTGATTTATTTCGTCATGGGTTAGAATGAGAGTGGACTGGCATTTTCTTTGCTTTGTCGACAAACCGGAGCATGAATGCCGCAACTCTGAGAGCTCGAGAAAACGAGGACAAATGCTCTAGAATGTCCATGCTTTCCATAGTGTGAAACGTCTCTATATGTTTTGGTTCTGGAGAAGATGGTTAGTTGGGCTTGGCTTTGGGCTAGAAGGCGGGAGGATTCGTTAGCCATTCTGAACCATTCCACCATCGTGAGCAGTCTACGAGGTCTTGGGGTTTTGTTCCTCGCATGCCTAGGTCCGCAGGATTATCCGCACTGAAGACATGTGTCCATGTAGCGTTGTTGACGTTTTGGAGAATTTGGGAAGTTCTATTCGCTACAAATATTTTCCAGATAAATGGAGGCTTCTCCAGCCATTTCGGATATTCGCGGAAATTTTTTTTGGGGGTCTTTGGCAAATTGATGCAGAGATCATATGGCCAAATAGGGAGCACAGTTAACGCCGAATGTAACTGTTTTTAGTTTAAAGTCTTCAATCGGACTTACGGGTGATTTGCGGAATAAGATTCGCTGGAAGTAGTGATCTTCCTTGTGAACGTATATTTGACGACACATTTTTTCAATATCGCCGTTGAAGACATACTTATGTAATCGCCGTTTGAGGATTAAAAGCATAAGGTCATTTTGGAGAGTAGGACTTGTATGCAGTACATCATTGAGTGAGAGGCCTGAGTGAGATTCCTTGGGGGCATTGAAAGCTACTCGGACTTTAGTGGATTTGCTATCGGGTTTGATAACTGCGTGATCTGGCAAGTATAAAAATAAATATTTGCCATCACGTACGATTTCTCAGGGATATGTGGATTCCATGTGCTCCAGAGTCAAACCTTCGAGTATGTGTTTTTGAGCTCTGCTTTCTTCTCAATACTTCTCTCGATTCTGAGGTATTGTAACAGTGCCACTGTTGCTGAGCTGCAGGCCTGGAGTGTCCTAGTGCAATTGAGTCGGGAAACGTGGACTTGAACGGTAACTTTACTTTACATATCGACCATCTTCTCTCCGAACTGTGGTGTTTTGGTAAAGTTCCTCGCAAAACTCATCGTCGGCTCTGTGAGTGCGAGCCGATAGTACCTCCTCTTGTTCCCAAAATCTTTTGAGTAGATCTCCAATAATTCGGCTGAGCTGAGAATGTCGCTACCTATCATCATATCTATATTGGCGGGTGCAAAGCAGTTGGGGTCTACTAGAGGCAGTGACGCGTATTCTTCGAGAGCAGTGTATGTCACCTTGAATGATGGTAAGAAGTGAGTCAATAGGGAGAGTATTATTGCGTGAGTTGCAATTTTTATTTTAAGATCTGACGAACAAATCTTGAGTGAACATATTTTGTTTGCATTCTGGACTGTTCGTCCACCCATTCCTAAAATTTCATAATTTATCTTAGTTGCGGGTAGACCAAGTAGCTTTTGTACATGAGAGATTACAAAAGTCTTTAGGGATCCTTGGTCTATGAGAGTGCGAACGTGCACTGTTTCCCCTTTATGAGAGATTGGGATGTTTGCTGTTGGAAGTAATGCTCTTTCTCTACTGCTTGCGAAATGGGAAAGTACCCTTTCATCATTACTTTGTGTAGTATATGACGGATTTATCGAGGCGGCCTGTTTAGAGGTGCATGGCCTTACTTGGTTAAGTGTCACTTGAGCCGTGACTGTATTTCTTTGTGGTTTCGGATTACTCGACCCTTGAGCTTTTGGTGGGTAATGGAGAAGAGAGTGGTGTCTTTTTTGGCAATACACGCAAGTGAAATTACTTCGACAATCCTTCTCTGCGTGTGAGTAACCCAAACAATTTTTGCATTAGTTATGCTCTTCATCATTAACGCAAATCATCATTGAGTGCTTGGAACTGCATAATTTACAAGACACTGTCCTTTTTGACTCAGTGTGAATAGAGTGAGTTTTGTTACTTTTTTGGTTGTATGAGTCCTGAGCTGTTGACTTACGCATTAAAAATAAAAGGCAAAGAGAGTATGGATCTTCTAGAATCCAACGATTTCAAATTTATTAAAAGTAGGCGTGAACTATACGAAGGTACTGGTTCCGAAAAATTTAAAGAGCGTAAAGCAAACTTAAGAAATACTTTTTGGACACGTTCAATTCTGTTTATGAAATTGGCATGGTATGATCTTCAAATGATCGTTGCATATTCTAAGTTAGAGCGTACAAAAGACGTATATAATAATTTAAGCGTGTAGGGATCAGAAAATTTCGTGCTATTACGCCTCACGAAACCTAACATCGCATAAGACTTTGCAACAATATGAGATATATGAATGTTAAAAGTAAAATTAGAAGAACAAATTACGCCAAGATCCTTGATTTCATTGAGAGATTCTAAGACTGATGAAGCAATACTATAACACGTGTGAATTTTAGCAAAAGTGACTTTAAAGCATTTGCTGATATTTAAAGGAAGGCGGGATTTAATGCACCAGCATTGCAGCCTGAAGCTTAATGGCATCAGCTGAACTTTTTATAAACGAAAATACTTTTAAATCATCAGCGTACAGCAGAAAATTAGCAAATGCGAAGCAATTGGTAATGTCATTTATAAATAGCACAAAGAGTAAAGGACCTAAAATACTCGCGTGAGGAACCCCAGAAGACGCTATAAAAGGCTTAGCACCATCTACCATGACTACACAGCGTCTATTCAACAAATAAGATTAAATCCACTGCAGAAAGTAAGAATTAAAGCTAAGGCAAGATAACTTGCTAACTCCAATGAGAAACTTTATCAAAAGCCTTATAGAAATCTGTATATACACAATCAACTTGAAAACCATCCAAGAAGGAATTAATACAGTACTCACTAAAGACCGCTAGATTAGAAGCAGTCGACCGATTGGAGACGAAGCCATGTTGATTTGGCGAAATTCAGCTCTTAGATCCAAAATACATTTTTTCTACAATAATACTCTCAAAGACTTTTGATACTGAAGATAACTTTGATATTGTCCTATAATTGCACATATCACTTTTATTCCAGCTTTTGAAAAGCGGAGTAATAGAGGTAAATTTTCAATCGTCGATAAAAACGCCGGAAGCTAATGTCACGTTGGATAAGTTAAAGTCGCCTAACATACACAAATGGTTATCGCCTAGCTTATTTAAAGCTAAAGATATTATATTATCTGCATGCGCACGATAAAGGTAATCATTGCCATTTGGAGGGATATAAGATACTAATAACAAAAGAGAGCCCATAGAAGAGTACCCACGAACACAAATACAGAGTTGATCGATAACAGAATCATTATTAGCTAATTCCACAGTTTTCGCCGACTCTCTGTTGCAACTCCTCCTTTCGAAAAAATAACATAGGTAGGCCAAATCTGACGTGAAAGCAAGTTGTTGTAGAGCACCGCGGAACTCCTAACTTAAAATTAACATGATTAATTTTAGCAAACGGAGTTTGTTTCTTAACTAAAGCATAACAAGACAGATTATTTCTGTCAATACCATATTCTGTCAATACGGTGGGGAGGAATGATGATAAGTGAAACCATTTCTTCACGTCTGCCACCTCTAAATCAGAGTTATGGCTCATACCAGAAACACTCATTTGTTTGCGCCGTTTGTTATTCACCGCTTTCTTCCAACTCGCATGGGTGGGTAATAAAGAAGATGATGTATTATGTCCACTAGCCACTGCATTTGGCTGTGACGAAACAGAAACCGAAGATGAAGAAGTCGAAGCAGTAACAGGACCATTTGTTAAATAATTCGAAGCAGTAGTTTTATTAGCAACAACCACATGCGAATAAGAAGACGAAGAAGTCGAAGAAGTATCATTGTCACCAACCACAGCTTGTACAAGTTAACATAGGGTAAGTTAATACCACCCAAGTCTCTTGACATATGACTCGCTGTCATATATCAAACACTCCAAACCGACTCACTAGAACCACCTACATATACATCATAAATTAATTCAAGCAGAACCCGAAACCACCCTCTCTGCCACGATGTCGTAAATTAGGCACTTACAATAGACCCGCATTCCAGAGAATCAAATAACACTAATGCTATTACGTTATTTGTTTACCAATCATAAATTGGCTACACCAAGTCGACCCACATCACATCGCACATCAAATCATTTAATGGTCAACTTAAGAAATGCCAATACCGCACATGTTGCCCGAAATATCATTACCCATCATAATTCGGCCACACCAAGCCGATCAGGCAAAGTGGCGCACAGCTATGTAGACCGGAAACCAGCGAACGATCGACCCAGCACAACTGCACTTGAACCAAATGCAATTGTGTAAACATTACCCGTTCAACAAATAAACATGTGGGCCACAGTCGGAGTCAGCATAACTGTGACCGTAATTAATTTTCTAAACATTACTAACACAACAACACATGGCGACCACCCACTACATTCAATGTCAACGTGCACTCGCAGCGTAGCAGGATTTACCACGCAGCAGAATACAGACGCAGCAGAATACAGTTGCAGCGCACGCGTAGCTAGGTATAAATAGTCAAATTATTGTAACTTAGTTTTAGATTCAATTCTCATATCAATAAACGCGGTCGTGCTGATCTTCTCAGCCCCGCAATTAAAAATAAAACTCTTGTTTTATTAACTTACATATGATGATAAAATCGGTAATTAAGCATTATCAGCATTACAAACAGCAGCTATTGACGGAGGTTTGGCAGCAGCAGCATTGATGCCAGCGATAGAAGTATTGGAGACAACCCTTTCAACAACAAGAATCTCAGTTGACACCTGCTTAGAAGTAGAAGACAAAGCAACACAAGAATAATTGTTTACAGCAAGTGGAGACGGTGATAACAGTTGAGTTCGCGTACCCAACGTTGATGTTTTCTCCTTCTTGTTTCTGTTGTTGTTCCCAGCAGTTAGGTTATTCGCACTCAAATTATTGTAAATATAATGCATAGAAGTTATTAGATTTGTTAGAGCATCGAATTCCTTCAACAAGTCGTTCAATTTAGCATCAAAGGCATTTGTAATTAAATCAAGGCTAAGCTTTTGAGTTACAGCGACCGCATCGAGAGCCTTGCACAGTTTCTCCGGCATAAAAACACACTCTTCACATAGATATACTAGGTGACGATTAGTTTTGATGCAATTCAATTCAAATTCCGAAATGTTAACACAACAGGCACGATGAAAATTTTTTTTACAGAATCCATTGCATGGCAACAAATTTGAATCAGTTCGCGAAAAAGATTTATTACATTTACCGCAAAACCATTAATTATGATCAAAATAGAAATAAATACAGAGATCAAAATACCAGAACGAACACAAGCACGTCCGCACACGTTGATGTACATACTATATATGTACGTATGTATGTATGTCAGTTTATATGTACATACATATATAATATATACACTTTGGTGTTGTAAGGGTAGGAGCGGAAAATTATTTGTTTTATTATAAGTGAAAATCTTTTTCGGTCAATTGATACGAATATATTAAATTGGGGAGTGCTGTTATTTTGCATGACACTGTATTGTCAATGGTTCTTTTACATATGTATGTTTGCATGTATATGCACATATGTATGTTATGTACTTAACTCTTGGGCGGTATATGAAATATCGAGATTTTGGAATCCGCTAAACTTTTTATATTTTAGTAAATGGACAATCTTACTTGGGCATTCCGTTTTCTTTTTTGTGTATGTACAAGCCGCTGGCCTTTGTCGAGACTGTACTCTTGAGCGACGGTGGGCTTGTATCCTTGCCTCGCATCCACAAATTGGCGTGTTGTTGGATTGTTGAATATTCTGACTTAGGTGTTGTTATGCAAATTATTTATATTTATATATTTTCCGTTTTATTAAAAATATATTTGGCGTTTGTTTTATTCACCGGAGGTAAGTAGTTTATATATAAATATATAAATATATTTTTTTATTTTTTGTTTTCAGATACAACTTTCGGAATTTTCGTTTTCACTTGTTTTGAGGTAGGTATACACTTGTTTTAAACATTTTTTTTCGAGTATGTGTTTTTTCGCTAATTTTCTGGTATGTACACCCTTTTTGGATTTTGCTTATTTTCAGTTTTATCTTTTATTTTCGTGCACACCCTTTTTCAATTTAGATATTTTGCTATTCGCGCACCGGTTTATACTTCCGTTAATGCACTCGCGCATACGTACAAATATACACACGCACATACCTATAAAATATTATGGGTTTCAGCACCATGTTGTTATTATTGTTGTTGGGGAGATAGCACTGCGACCTTAAGGTCTATTGTGTCCAGTACTTGGATTAAAGAATTTCCCTCAGTCCAACCTCCAAAATAAATCTTAGTATTGAACCTAAGTCACCGAAAGTTATCCCATCGTCCATAACCAGATATTCGCCTAGACATTTTTGTGCATCAATGCGGGGCACTTCTCCAGGACGTGTTTAGAAGTTTCTTTCTCTTCCCTGCAGAATCTGCAACGTTCCTGCGAATAAATTCCCAGTTTATTTAGGTGATAACTCAGCCTACAGTGTCCTGTAAGGATTCCTGTGATCATTCTCATGTTGTCCTGGCCCTATTGACAAGGCCATGCATTCTGTGAATCTTGTTTGGTTGTAGCTACCCAGAAGGGATTTGGAGTGCTCCAGACCTTCTTTGGAGTCTTTGGCCAATTGATGTAGAGTTCTTATGGCCAAATAGGGAGCACATTTAACGCCGAATGTAACTGTTTTTAGTTTAAAGTATTCAATCGGTCTCACGGGTGATTTGCGGAATAGGGTTCCCTGGAAGTTCTGATCTTCCTTGTGAACGTATATTTGACGATAAATTTTTTCAATATCGCCATTGAAGACATACTTATGTAATCGCCATTTCAGAATCATAAGCATAATGTCATTTTGGAGAGTAGGACTTGTATGCAGTACGTCATTGAGTGAGAGGCCTGAGTGAGATTCCTTGGGGGCATTGAAAACTACTCGGACTTTAGTGGATTTGCTATCGGGTTTGATAACTGCGTGATCTGGCAAGTATAAAGAGAAATATTTGCCATCACGTACGATTTCACGGGGATTTGTGGATTCCATGTGATCCAGAGTCAAACCTTCGAGTATGTGTTTTTGAGCTCTGCTTTCTTCTCAGTTTTAATCAGTTCGCGAAAAAGATTTATTACATTTACCGCAAAACCATCCATTATGATCAAATAGAAATAAATACATAGATCAAAATACCAGAACGAACACAAGCACGTCCGCACACGTTGACGTACATACTATATATGTACGTATGTATGTATGTTAGTTTATATGTGTATAATATATACACTTTGGTGTTGTAAGGGTAGGAGAGGAAAATTATTTGTTTTATTATAAGTGAAAATCTTTTTCGGTCAATTGATACGAATATATTAAATTGGGGAGTGCTGTTATTTTGCATGACACTGTATTGTCAATGATTCTTTTACATATGTATGTTTGCATGTATATGCACATATGTATGTCGCCCGCAAGCTTGATTTGCTTTGACAGGAATAAGGAAAGGGAGATAATGAAGTAAAAGTGAAAATTGCTTGGGAGCTTAGTGGTGAGCGGTTTTTGAGGTATATAAAAAATGTATGCATATATATGTTTGTAGGGTTAGGGTGTGCGAAATATACGTTTGAACGTATATGTTTATTTGCATTAAGGATGAATGTGTGTTAGAGCCTAATTTTTTCCGTTTTTGGTTCCGCTGTCTATGTATGTACATATACGTCTATATATGTGTTTTAAGTTTAGCAGGTTCTGGGATTGAGTATATGAATACGAGTATATACATAAATATGTAAGCAAAATGCGCGCCAATTTTTGGACGATTTTGTAAAGAGAAATTTTTGCCATCACGTACGATTTCCCAGGGATTTGTGGATTCCATGTGATCCAGAGTCAAACCTTCGAGTATGTGTTTTTGAGCTTTGCTTTCTTCTCAATACTTCTCTCGATGCTGAGATATTGTAACAGTGCCACTGTTGCTGAGCTGCAGGCCTGGAGTGTCCTAGTGCAATTGAGTCGGGAAACGTGGACTTGAACGGTAACTTTACTTTACATATCGACCATCTTCTCTCCGAACTGTGGTGTTTTGGTAAAGTTCCTCGCAAAACTCATCGTCGGCTCTGTGAGTGCGAGCCGATAGTACCTCCTCTTGTTCCCAAAACCTTTTGAGTAGATCTCCAATAATTCGGCTGAGCTGAGAATGTCGCTACCTATCATCATATCTATATTGGCGGGTGCAAAGCAGTTGGGGTCTTCTAGAGGCAGTGATGCGTATTATTGGAGATCAGTGTATGTCACCTTAAATGATGGTAAGAAGTGAGTCAATAGGGAGAGTATTATTGCGTGAGTTGCAATTTTTATTTTAAGATCTGACGAACAAATCGTGAGTGAACATATTTTGTGTGTACTCTGGACTGTTCGTCCACCCATTCCTAAAATTTCATAATTTATCTTAGCTGTGGGTAGATCAAGTAGCTTTTGTACATGAGAGATTACAAAAGTCTTTAGGGATCCTTGGTCTATGAGAGCGCGAACGTGCACTGTTTCCCCTTTATGAGAGGTGGGGATGTTTGGTGTAGGAAGTAATGATCTTTCTCTACTGCTTGCGAAATGGGAAAGTACCCTTTCATCATTACTTTTTGGAGTATATTACAGATTTATCGAGGCGGCCTGTTGAGAGGTGCATGGCCTTACTTGGTTGAGTGTCACTTGAGCCGTGAGTGTATTCCTTTGTGGTTTCTGATTACTCGACCCTTGAGCTTTTGGTGGGTAATGGAGAAGAGAGTGGTGTCGTTTTTGGATTTAGAATAGAGTGAGTTTTGTTACTTTTTTGGTTGTATGAGTTCTGAGCTGTTGACTTACGCGGGGTGAAGTTGGGTTGAGTTGGCTTCGGCTTATTAGGTCTATACGCGCTAAGCCGTTTTACTACTTCGTATCGAGTAGTTAGAAATTGGTCCATTTCAGACCAGAGGGGTGGCTCTTCTCTTGAATTCAGAGACTGCTTCCATAAGGCGAGTGATTCTTCTGGAAGTTTTGACGAGCTGAGATATATAAGCATTTGGTCCCAACTTTCAGTGGAAACTCCACTTGCTTTCAGAGTAGAGAGGCAGTTATTGATGGTTGTTTGTATATGTTGGAGTTTTTCTCCATTTAGTGAGTGCGGGCTGAATATTAAAGCGAGATTTTAGCGCGTCCCACACAAGTTGGAAGTTGTGGTAATTTAACGCATACTTTTTTATTATTCGGCCTGTTTTTCCACGAGATTTTTGTCTCCAGCGGTATAGCTTTTGAGCCTGAGATAATTTAGGGTGATTTATGTACACTGCTGTGAACATATCACGGAATGAGGGCCAGTCTTCATATCCTCCATAGAAGACTATCGTGTCACAAGCAGGTACTTTAAGGTAAGTGTTCGAGCGGGGAGGAGTTAGGGGCCGGGAATTCCTCTTGAATTCCACGGCAACGGGGATCAAGGAAATAGGGCGCCGATCTTCTGAAGATTTAAGATCTTTAAATGAGCCACCGGAATGCTACTCTGCTCTCGCAAATAAAAACACGAAAGTTTAAATTTAAGTGCAACTTGGGGCTTGCAGATGGCAAGCAATTTATTTTCAATTATAAAAAAACACACTGCTGAAAATAAAGTTGGGTTAAATATATGAACAATGCAAAAACCTTACGTGTAGCGTTGGGGGCGTCTCTTCACAAAGTGAAAGAGCGCTGGGTTTTCGCAAAAGGCAAAACCCATCGTACGGTACGGGTAACAGGACTCGAGAAAAGGGAGATAAAGTAACGAGTCCCTGTTCCCGTACTATCAACGCGACATCTGCAAGTGGAATTATAGTAATTCACAATGGCAGATCCCCTTGTGAATGCTGATTTAAACAGCTGGCGTAAACATGCCGCCCGCCTTGCAGTATCGCTGCAATAAGTTACTACAATATTTGTTTAGATTATATACATAAATAATGTTTGCTATTTCATTGAATAACCTATATAACAATTCATTTAAAAATCCAAAAATCTATTCTAATAGATGGTGCCGCCAGATATCATCCACCCGAATATCGTGTTCTGCGCGGCTGGTCGGGTGGGAGTCGCTGCCATCAGTCCTGGACGCAGGATCATCGCGTGAACTTCAGCTCCCAGGATCAGCGATACCGCGCTCGAGCGGTGGAAATTCGGGTCAGCCAGCCGGAAATTGTCAAATTCGCTGACTACGCATGCGTCGAGTGTGCGCTGGGGGGTAATGCGGGACAGATGGGTCTCCACATTCGCGGTCACATGGAGCCGCTCGTTCCACCCTTTTAGCGTGAACTGACATGAATTCTCACGACCGTGCACCAACTGCGGCCTTCGCGCCAGCTGCTGGGAAATCGATGACCGCGGGTGCCCTGGGTCTACGATCACTCTCACCAATTGCGGTCTTCCTCTCGTCATGATCCGGACCGCTACCGTTGGCGTGAGGACAGATAGCCCTGAAGCGGTACGGGCTGTGCCCGTAATACGCTCTCGGGCGTCTCTCACACCACGGCGCGTTCGGATCTGTTGCAGTTTCTGTTGCGACTTCCTGGGAGGTGCGTGCGGTGCCTGGCGCTTCGCGGCAATGGGAGGGGGCAACTGGACTGCCGAACGCATAACCGACAGTCGAGGTCTGGCTACCGGTGGCACGTTGGATGCTGGTGATGCCGCTTCTTCCTCCATCTCATTATCTTCGGCGTCGATCTCCAACACCTCTTTGTCGCTCGACTCGCTCAGAGGTTGAGCGTTATAGCACTGTAGCGTCGTCGACAGAGCTCTTCGTTCTCAAAGCAGGCAGAGTCCTGTCTTCCTTCCCTCTTGCTTTCTCGTGGAGGTAAAGGAGACTGTGGTGCCTCTCGCTGCATTGGTCGCAGTTTCGGGGCTACAGACGCGTTTTTGCCATATGGTGCGGCGACATGCAATTGGCGCAGTGCCGATGCACGAGGACAGCACGCAGTCTCTCGGCTGGCTCCATCCTACGCATCACCCGGCAGTATAATAACGGGTGGTTCTTGGCGCACACGAGGCATTTCCTCATTTCAGATTTGGTAGCTGTCTCCATTTTCAAAATTTCGGATCCTTTTGGCCTGGAAAGAGAAGAGGAGTTAGAAATTTTGTTTACAATCGTGGTAAAAGAACCAATTTCACAATTGGCCGAGTTATGTTTCCCCGCGCCGTTCGTAGTTCTACGACACGGACGCGGCTATCGGGACCTGAAAAAACTCTAACTACTCTGCCAAGTCGCCATTCATTTGGAGGCAGATTGTCCTCTTTAATAACCACCAGGTCATCTGTCTCGATGTTACGTTGGGGGAGCCTCCATTTTGTTCGTTTCTGCAACTCCTTCAGGTACTCCGCCTTCCACCTTTAGCAGAACGTCTGCTGTATGGCTTTAATATTTTGCCATCGATTTACAATGGACATCGGATTCTCCGTGACTTTGGGCTCTGGAATCGCGAGTATCGGGGTTATAATTAGGAAATATCCTGGTGCTAGGGGTTCCATTGCCTCAGAGTTCTCAGAGATGGGGCTGATTGGTCGAGAATTCAAACACGACTCGATCCTTGCCAACAGTGTGGAAATATCCTCTATGGTGAAACGCATTGAATGAGCAACTTTCCTGAAATGTATCTTAAAGCTTTTTACACCTGCTTCCCAGAGCCCTCCCATATCAGGAGCTTCTGGAGGTATAAAGTGCAATTGGTGCAGTGCCGATGCACGAGGACAGCACGCAGTCTCTCGGCTGGCTCCATCCTACGCATCATCCGGCAGTATAATAACGGGTGGTTCTTGGCGCACACGGGGCATTTCCTCATTCCAGATTTGGTAGCTGTCTCCATTTTCAAAATTCGGGTGCTTTTGGCCTGGAAAGAGAAGAGGAGTTAGAAATTTTGTTTACAATCGTGGTAAAAGAACCAATTTCACAATTGGCCGAGTTATGTTTCCCCGCGCCTTTCGTAGTTCTACGACACGGACGCGGCTATCGGGACCTGAAAAAACTCTAACTACTCTGCCAAGTCGCCATTCATTTGGAGGCAAATTGTCCTCTTTAATAACCACCAGGTCATCTGTCTCGATGTTACGTTGGGGGAGCCTCCACTTTGTTCGTTTCTGCAACTCCTTCAGGTACTACACCTTCCACCTTTGGCAGAACGTCTGCTGGTGTTAGGGGTTCCATTGCCTCAGAGTTCTCAGAGATGGGGCTGATTGGTCGAGAATTCAAACACGACTCAATCCTTGCCAACAGTGTGGAAAGCTCCTCTATGGTGAAACGCATTGAATGAGCGACTTTCCTGAAATGTATCTTGAAGCTTTTTACACCTGCTTCCCAGAGCCCTCCCATATCAGGTGCTCCTGGAGGTATAAAGTGCCACGAGATACCTTCATGAGCGTATGTCTGCGTTGTCCGACTGGCCACCGTAGAGACGAACGCCTTGAAATCCTGCCTCAGTGCTTTGTTCGCCCCTACAAAATTGGTGCCGTTGTCCGAGTATACATTTAGAGGGCAACCGCGTCGGGATACGAATCGCGAAAAGGCTGTTAGGAACGTCGGGGATGACAAATCGCTGGTTGCCTCCAAATGTATTGCCTTAGTCGCGAAACAGACAAATACGCAGACATATCCTTTGGTGATACGGCATGCTCGGCCTGTAAAACTCCTTATTTCGAATGGGCCCGTGAAGTCGATTCCAGTGTTCGTGAAGGGCCTGGACACTTCTGTTCGTTCCACTGGCAAGGCTGCCATTAACTGCTCCCGCGCTTTCTTCCTGTAAACAATACATACTTTGCAATTGTGTACAGTATTTTTGATTAAATTTTTCATACCTATGATCCAGTGTTCAGACCGCAAAAGTCTCAACATTAGCTGATTTTCACCGTGTGAGAATTTTACGAGCAGTCTTGAAAACTGGCAATCGTAAGGAAGAATTATAGGGTGCCGTTCGTTATATGGTAAACTCAATAACGCGAGTCGCCCCCCCACTCTCATAACTCCGTTTCTGTCGAGAAACGGATTAAGAGTGGCTATTGGACTTTTCGCATTAAGGGGCGTGGAAGCGCCGCCAGCCCTGTACTCCTCTGGATAATGTCGCCTCTGTGCTACAAGAAGAAGGCGACGCTTTACCTCCTTGATTTCCTCGGATGTTATTTCGTCTCTCTGGTTGCTTATCACCAACTTATGGACAGGGTGAACTCTTCGATAAAATCGAGAAATTCGCGCTATCACTCTCAAGGCTCGAGAGAAGTCCGAAAAACGCTCCAGGATATCTCCTTCTCCTGAGACACCTGTCGCGTGAACTCGTACATTCCTCTGCTCTACATCTGATTCCATTGCAACTACTCGCTTGGGGCCAAGCTGATGGCTCTTTCTGTAACCACTTTGGTCCGTGCCACCATAACGCGTTGGCTTCTAAATCCTGTGGTGTGACGCCTCGACTTCCGAGATCTGCTGGATTATCTGCAGAATCCACGTGATTCCATCCAGTCACTCCAACAAGCTCGTCTATTTTTGAGACTCGGTTTGCCACAAAGGTTGTCCATGAACACGCTGGTTTCTTGAGCCATGAGAGAACAATTTATGGATAATTGGCTGCAAAATTTCAAGCTGTGGAAGGAAGGCATTAATTAATTCCGCTAACAACAATGTTCCGCACAGCTCCAATCGGGGGAGAGACACCGTTTTTACTGGGGCTACCTTTGTTTTACCTACCAGCAAATAAATATGGGGTTTTTTTGGGAAGTGCGTTCGCGGACTCTAATATATAAAGCCGCCGCATATGCCTTATCGGAGGCATCACAAAATCCGTGGAATTCTACTTCATTCCATGGTGAAAACCGGATCCAACGAGGAATTTTTATTTTCTGAATATTTTCGTAGTTATCCAGAAATGATTCCCATCGCAGTAGCAAATTTCGGGGTAGACTGTCGTCCCAGTATATTTTGGATAGCCAGATATCCTGCATCAGTACTTTTGCTACAACAACAATTGGTCCGAGCCATCCTGCTGGATCGAACAACTTTGCTACACACGATAATACCTCTCGCTTGGTGTAATCCTGCTTCACGGGTATCGGCTGCACTGTGAAATGGAACATATCATGTATTGCATTCCACCGGATTCCCAACATCTTCGTCTCGCTCATGTCGTCGATTTCCAAGAAGTTTTCCTTGTAGATGTGGTCTTTCGGTAAACCTGCTAAAATTGTTTTAGAATTCGACGTCCATTTCCGTAGAGGAAAACTTGCACTTTTAAGAGCTTCGAGTAGCTCGTCACGCATTTTTATTGCTGTTGTGCAATCATGAGCTCCAGCCAACACATCATCCACGTACATGTGTTGCTTTAAAACTCTTGATGCTAGCGGATATTTCGTTTTAACATCTTCAGCGAGTTGATGTAGCGTTCGTATCGCCAGATAAGGAGCGCAATTTACTCCGAACGTTACGGTTTTTAGTTCAAAGTCTTGCAATTCAGCGTCCTGTGACTCTCTGAAAAGAATTCTTTGAAATACAGTTTGATCTGGCTGAAGCAAGATTTGTCTATACATTTTTTCAATGTCTGCATTAAAGACGTATTTAAATAATCGCCACTTCAATAGAAGACAAACTAAATCTGCCTGCAAGATTGGACCGGGGTAGAGGACGTCGTTTAAGCTGACTCCATTTGAAGTCGGGCACGACGCGTTGAAAACTACTCGAACCTTGGTCGTAGTGCTCTCTGGTTTGACCACGGTGTGATGTGGCAGGTAAAACGTTCGATTTCCTGTGTTTCCAACCGGGACCATTTGGTTGAGATCGATGCACTCCTTTAAGACTCGATCATATTCCTTCTTCAAGTCAGGCCTGCGCAGATAACTGGCCTCACTTCGAAGAAATTGCCGTGCCGCTCCAGTCCGAGAATAGCCGAGGTTGATGCTTTCTGGGAACTCCCGTCGAAAGGGTAGCGATACTACATATCGTCCGCATTCATCCCTTACCGTCGTTCTCGGGGGTGATCTTCCTTTTGGGTGAAACTTCTTCCAACTCCCAAAAACGTGTCAGTTGGGGGTTCGTCATCTGTGTGCAGTACGACACACATGACGAAAAATAGCTTGTTGTGACCGTCCTAGGAACTGGCCATGTAAGGATCCACCCGAACACCGTCTCCTGCACCAGAAGTGATCCCAGCACGTTTCGCTCTACGTTGTCCATGATAAGAGCCGGGTATACATCCGCACCCAAGATGACATCCACCTGCTGACTCCTATAGAAACTGACATCGGCCAACCTAAGAGGGGGGAGTGATCCAAGATGCACCCGGTCCAATGAAAACTTGGGGAGGTCTCCTGTCAATTGGGGTAAAACGAGGCCTCTTGCCCTGACTTGGTAGGTGACTCCTAGATGATAGATGTTGACCATGGCAGTTCCTAGCAATATATTGCAATTGCTTGCAGCATGTTTTTTTTTTTTTTTTTTTTTCAGAGGAGGAAGCATCGAAAGCCTATACCCCGTCAGTGTGGGACTTTAACCGCACTAAACCTCCTACCGTCAAGTACCAATCCCCCCGGTACCACCGTTAAGTATGGCGTCGGGAGGCGGTTTGAGCGCTAAGCTCTACGTCAGTTACTGGTCTGATGCAGTCCGTCAAAAAATTGCATCTACTTGTTACCACCCACTGTACTAGTAATGATTCTATCTATATACGCCATTAAGCTTATTCTCCCCCCAACTTGTATTCATGTGCTTGAGTTTGCAGCAATACGCCGATCGAGCGCGCGTCTAGCCTGCTCGCTTTTTCTCAACTCTTGCATGACTACGGCAGCCATATGACAGGCTTTATTCCATGCCGTTTTGCTCATTAACAACAGGGATATAAAGTTTTCTGGTGTTGCACATACGCTTAGAGGGTTATTGAATACATACCTTTGATTACTAAACCTTGGACACTGGAAGAAAACGTGTTCTGCGTCTTCGATTGTCGGGGGTCCGCATCTTTCGCAGAAGGGGTTCGTCTCGTACCCGAAGCGGTAGAGATAAGCTTTAAAGCATCTGTGGCCGCTGATGAGTTGTGATAGGTAAAAATCCACGTCTCCATGTTGCCTGTTGAGCCATTTATCTAGGACGGGTATGAGTCGGTACGTCCATCTGCCCTTTGTTGATGTTACCCATCGTGACTGCCACAGCGATATGCTTCGCTGTCTTGCCGCGTTTCTGAGGCTGCTGTCATCAATGTTGTATTGATCGTGTTTTGTTTTGCTGATCTCGCACATCTCACGGGCTACGAGGTCAAGCGGGCATAGTCCTGCAATAACAAGGGCCGCGTCTTGGGAAACTGTTCGGTATGCAAAACATACTCTGAGAGCGCAGAGGCGATATGTTGAGTTAATGTTCCGGGCATATGATGTTCGCGAAAGAGCATTGTGCCATACCGTCGATCCGTAGAGGAGTATCGACCTGACAACTCCTACTAGGATTTGCCTGGACTCCTGTCTTGGCCCTCCAATGTTTGCCATTAGTCTGGACAGGGCTACTGTGGCCGTCGCGGCCTTTTTATTGACATACTCCAAGTGGTCACGAAAACACAGGCGGTGATCCACTAAGACACCAAGGTACCTCACCGATGGTTTAGACTCTACAATAGTATCACCTACTCTAATTGAGACCGTTTCCACTTTCTTGCGGCTGCTGACGAGAACGGCTTCCGTCTTGTGGGCAGCTAGAGTGAGCGATTTCTCTCTTAGCCACTCTTCTGCTGCTTTAATCGAGTTCTCAGCGACATGTACTATTTGATCAATCGTTTTCCCTGTTATTGCAATGCATATATCGTCCGCGAAACCAACAAATGGTGCGCCTTTTGGTACGGTAAGTCGTAAAATTCCATCGTACATGATATTCCACAGTATGGGCCCCAGCACCGATCCCTGTGGTACTCCTGCAGTTATTTCATGTTCAACGATCCCGTGGTCGCAATCGTAGCGTAGCACTCTATCAGAGAGGTAGCTGGAGATTATTCGCTGCAGGTAGAATGGGGCCTCCATGCTGCGAAGTGCGTTCAGTATTTCCTTCCAGCTTGCGCTATTAAATGCATTTTTGACATCGAGTGTGACTAGCAGACAGTACTCTTTACTTCCTCCTAGCCAACGTTTACCATCGATCGCTTTTTCTGCTATTGATTTTACAATTTCAATGGCATCGACTGTCGAGTGCTTCTTTCTAAAGCCGTGTTGATTGCAGGAAAGTCGGTTGTCTGCAAAATCTTCCATTCTGCTTTTTATTATGTCTTCGAACAGTTTCCCTGTAGTGTCCAGCATGCATAACGGGCGAAAGCCGGTAGTGGAGGAGGGGTTCGCAGTTTTTGGTACAAGCACCAGCTTCTGCAGTTTCCATGTTCCTGGGAATACACATTTTTTTAAGCATATGTTGAATACCCTCGCAAATATCCCTGGATTGTTAGCAACAGCTGTCTTCAGAGCAATGTTCGGAATGCCGTCGGGGCCTGGTGCCTTGTTAGCCGATAGTTTGGAGCCTGCTTTAAGCACTTCTTCCTCTGTTATGGTCGGTATATGACTTTCGCGCTCTATTTCCAGCATCCTTGGAAGCTTTGGCTGCTCAGGGAAGATATCTTTTACAATTCGCGTCATAAGTATGGGGCATGTTGGCTGGGCTGTTTTCTTTAGTCTTTTAAGCACCAACTTATACGCGAACACAAATGGATTGTCGTTGACATCCTCGCATATTTCTTTGAACATTTTACGCTTGCTGTCTCGGATGGCGTTCTTGAGAAGTTTTCTGCAGTTCTTAAAGTTTTGCCTGAGCTGCAGAGCATTTGCTGCGTTGCGTGAACGTTGGCATAATCGGCGGGATCGATGACACTGCTCACGAAGGGCTGCAATCTGTTCATTCCACCAATATGCTGACTTTCGTGTTTTGCCACGGCTTGCAGCATGTAGAGATTGCACATTGCTTGTGCGTGGTCGGGGTTGTATCGTTCTGGGTTGTGCTGATCGTGGTTGTGGGGGTCGGGGCACCTTACTTCGGGGTGACGGTTGTGGTGCAGATGTGCTGGGCAACTGTAACGCAGAAGGTCGATGTAGAAGGGAGTGATGTCTTTGGTGACAACTCCAACAAGAGAAAGGGCTCTAACAATCTTTTGCCATATGGGAATGTGCAAGGCAATTCATGCACAAGTTATGTTTTCTGGCAACAGTGACGCGATCGTCAACTTTCATTGCCAAAAATTTGGAGCAACCCTTCAATACATGGGTTTGCTCGGGGCATAACCTACAGGTAGGTTGAGAAAACTGCCCATGGTGTGCCGACACTCGCCTCTCATAGCTTGCGGCGGGTGGTCGACTGACGGTCGGCTTTACCGCTCTAGCACCCCGAATGTCGGAAACAGTTTCCAACGTTTGGAACCGGCTTGTGAGAAAGCTGTATAATTCCTCCCACCTCGGAATTTCCGCCTTCCTCACAATCCCTTGTTCCCATAGCGCTAGGATGGTGTCTGGCTACCGACTTGACACCAAAAACACGAAAATTGCATCCCAGTTCTCAATGTCAATACCGTACATTTCTAACACTGAGATGCAATTGTTGACCGATCGTTGTAAATTCTTAATACGGGTCCGCGTTCTACCGTGACCGATGGTAAATTAAATTGGATCTTCAGCTGACTATTGACCATTATCCGCTTATTTTCATATCGCTCCGATAGATTTTTCCATGCTGTGGCGAAGCCATCATTAGTCAGAGGGGATTTTTTAACTATATCCTTTGCTTCACCCCGGGTCTTCTGATTCAAATGATACAGCTTTTCGACCGGGGTTAAGCGCGAGTTGTTCACGTAAATCGCTGTGAATAAATCCCGAAACGATGGCCACGACATGTAGTCACCGTAAAATATCTCCGTATCACATGGAGGTAAACGGATATTTGAATGAGCAGGCAGTTCAACTTCATGAAGCCCGGGATTGACCGTTGAACTGCTTTGTTGAGCAAAAGTGAGACCATGAGCAGTCTCACCTATAAGCGCACGGCAAGTTAAGTATGCGGTGTAGCAGTCCTGGTATCGGCACTTGGCCAACCGAAGAGCGGACTGATCGCTTTCGTTGTCGGACAAGGTCTTTGAGTACTTATCGAACTCCTCTTTAACCTTGACCCACAACCTCTTAAGCTCTTCTTTCTGTATTTCCAGAGAGAAGATCGAATGGCAGTTACTGGGCATCGTGTTATAGCCCGACTCAAACTCAAGCAGCGCATCGCATGCGCGCGAAAAATCGTTGAGTGTGGCCATGTTACGAAAAAGCTTACGAAATTTTGTTTGAAAATCTTTCGAAAAAGAACAAACGATTTGAAGATAATGTCGTAAAGACTAGTCCACGAAAAAAGTTTCAAGTTTTCAAACTCCGACGTTTGAAAAATATTTCGAAAAACAACGCGCCACTGGGTAAAATCAGGAAAGAAAACCGGAAATAAAAAAATCCAAAAATTACAACAAAAAAGTCTAATTTATTTCCCTCAGAGTTAGGCACCACTGGGGAAAATCACGGCAAATGCTCGAAATTTAAAAACAAAATTCCAAAACAAATCGAATTTATTTCCCTCAGTGTTGTGAGCCACTGGGGAATACAACGGAAAAAGCCGAAACTAAAAATCCAAAAATAAAGTCGAAGTTATTTCCCTCAGAGTTAGGCACCACTGGGGGAAATCACGGAAAAAGCCGGGACCAAAAATCCGAAAATCCAAAAAAAGTTTTATTTGTTCCCTCAGTGTTATACTGAACTGGGAAAACTAAAGTTTATCAAAGGTCTTCTAATTCGACCGAAACTATAATATAGCAGAAAGCTACTGGCACCACTTCAAATCAAGAAATATTTAATTCGCTTCACGTGGTCAGAATCGAAATATAGAATCCACGAGAAAAGGAGTAATATTAAAAACGAGAATTCAGAAAATTTTTGGGTTTTGCTTGTTTTCGGGTAAACACTTTTCTCGCGAATTTTCTGGTATGTACACCCTTTTTGGATTTAGCTTATTTTCAGTTTTATCTTTTATTTTCGTGCACACCCTTTTTCAATTTAGATATTTTGCTATTCGCGCACCGGTTTATACTTCCGTTAATGCACTCGCACATACGTACAAATATACACACGCACATACCTATAAAATATTATGGGTTTCAGTACCATGTTGTTATTATTGTTGTTGGGGAGATAGCACTGCGACCTTAAGGTCTATTGTCCCAGTACTTGGATTAAAGAATTTCCCTCAGTCCAACCTCCAAAATAAATCTTAGTATTGAACCTAAGTCTCCGAAAGTTATCCCATCGTCCATAACCAGATATTCGCCTAAACATTTTTGACGTTTGTGCATCAATGCGGGGCACTTCTCCAGGACGTGTTTAGAAGTTTCTTTTTCTCCCTGCAGAGTCTGCAACGTTCCTGCGAATAAATTCCCAGTTTATTTAGGAGATCCGCTAAACTTTTTATATTTTAGTAAATGGACAATCTAACTTGGGCATTCCTTTTTTGTGTATGTACAAGCCGCTGGCCTTTGTCGAGACTGTACTCTTGAGCGACGGTGGGCTTGTATTCTTGCCTCGCATCCACAAATTGGCGTGTTGTTGGATGGTTGAATATTCTGACTTAGGTGTTGTTATGCAAATTATTTATATTTATATATTTTCCGTTTTATTAAAAATATATTTGGCGTTTGTTTTATTCACCGGAGGTAAGTAGTTTATATATAAATATATTTTTTTATTTTTTGTTTTCAGATACACCTTTCGGAATTTTCGTTTTCACTTGTTTTGAGGTAGGTATACACTTGTTTTAAACATTTTTTTTTCACTTTTGAAATTTTTGGGTTTTGCTTGTTTTCGGGTAAATACTTTTTTCGCAAATTGTCTGGTATGTACACCCTTTTTGGATTTTGCTTATTTTCAGTTTTATCTTTTATTTTCGTGCACACCCTTTTTCAATTTAGATATTTTGCTATTCGCGCACCGGTTTATACTTCCGTTAATGCGCTCGCGCATACGTACAAATATACACACGCACATACCTATAAAATATTATGGGTTTCAGCACCATGTTGTTATTATTGTTGTTGCGGAGATAGCACTGCGACCTTAAGGTCTATTGTGTCCAGTACTTGGATTAAAGAATTTCCCTCAGTCCAACCTCCAAAATAAATCTTAGTATTGAACCTAAGTCTCCGAAAGTTATCCCATCGTCCATTACCAGATATTCGCCTAGACATTTTTGACGTTTGTGCATCAATGCGGGGCACTTCTCCAGGACGTGTTTAGAAGTTTCTTTCTCTTACCTGCAGAATCTGCAACGTTCCTGCGAATAAATTCCCAGTTTATTTAGGTGATAACTCAGCCTACAGTGTCCTGTTAAGATTCCTGTGAATTCTCATGTAGTTCTTTGACAAGGCCATGCATTCTCTGAATCTTGTTTGGTTGTAGCTACCCAGAAGGGATTTGGAGTGCTCCAGACCTTCTTTGGAGTCTTTGGCCAATTGATGGAGATTTCTTACGGCCAAATCGGAAGCACAGTTAACGCCGATTGCAACTGTTTTTAGTATAAAGTCTTTAATCGGAATTACGGGTGATTTGCGGAATAGGATTCCCTGGAAGTTCTGATCTTCCTTGTGAACGTATATTTGACGAAAAATTTTTTCAATATCGCCATTGAAGACATACTTATGTAATCGCCATTTCAGAATTATAAGCATAATGTCATTTTGGAGAGTAGGACTTGTATGCAGTACGTCATTGAGTGAGAGGCCTAATTGAGATTCCTTGGGGGCATTGAAAACTACTCGGACTTTAGTGGATTTGCTATCGGGTTTGATAACTGCGTGATCTGGCAAGTATAAAGAGAAATATTTGCCATCACGTACGATTTCATGGGGATTTGTGGATTCCATGTGATCCAGAGTCAAACCTTCGAGTATGTGTTTTTGAGCTCTGCTTTCTTCTCAATTTTAATCAGTTCGCGAAAAAGATTTATTACATTTACCGCAAAACCATCCATTATGATCAAATAGAAATAAATACAGAGATCAAAATACCAGAACGAACACAAGCACGTCCGCACACGTTGGCGTACATACTATATATGTACGTATGTATGTATGTTAGTTTATATGTATATAATATATACACTTTGGTGTTGTAAGGGTAGGAGAGGAAAATTATTTGTTTTATTATAAGTGAAAATCTTTTTCGGTCAATTGATACGACTATATTAAATTGGGGAGTGCTGTTATTTTGCATGACACTGTATTGTCAATGACTCTTTTACATATGTATGTTTGCATGTATATGCACATATGTATGTCGCCCGCAAGCTTGATTTGCTTTGACAGGAATAAGGAAAGGGAGATAATGAAGTAAAAGTGAAAATTGCTTGGGAGCTTAGTGGTGAGCGGTTTTTGAGGTATATAAAAAATGTATGCATATATATGTTTGTAGGGTTAGGGTGTGCGAAATATACGTTTGAACGTATATGTTTATTTGCATTAAGGATGAATGTGTGTTAGAGCCAAATTTTTCCCGTTTTTGGTTCCGCTGTCTATGTATGTACATATACGTCTATATATGTGTTTTAAGTTTAGCAGGTTCTGGGATTGAGTATATGAATACGAGTATATACATAAATATGTAAGCAAAATGCGCGCCAATTTTTGGACGATTTTGTAAAGAGAAATTTTTGCCATCACGTACGATTTCCCGGGGATTTGTGGATTCCATGTGATCTAGAGTCAAACCTTCGAGTATGTGTTTTTGAGCTCTGCTTTCTTCTCAATACTTCTCTCGATGCTGAGATATTGTAACAGTGCCACTGTTGCTGAGCTGCAGGCCTGGAGTGTCTTAGTGCAATTGAGTCGGGAAACGTGGACTTGAACGGTAACTTTACTTTACATATCGACCATCTTCTCTCCGAACTGTGGTGTTTTGGTAAAGTTCCTCGCAAAACTCATCGTCGGCTCTGTGAGTGCGAGCCGATAGTACCTCCTCTTGTTCCCAAAACCTTTTGAGTAGATCTCCAATAATTCGGCTGAGCTGAGAATGTCGCTACCTATCATCATATCTATATTGGCGGGTGCAAAGCAGTTGGGGTCTTCTAGAGGCAGTGATGCGTATTCTTGGAGATCAGTGTATGTCACCTTAAATGATGGTAAGAAGTGAGTCAATAGGGAGAGTATTATTGCGTGAGTTGCACTTTTTATTTTAAGATCTGACGAACAAATCGTGAGTGAACATATTTTGTGTGTACTCTGGACTGTTCGTCCACCCATTCCTAAAATTTCATAATTTATCTTAGCTGTGGGTAGACACAGTAGCTTTTGTACATGAGAGATTACAAAAGTCTTTAGGGATCCTTGGTCTATGAGAGCGCGAACGTGCACTGTTTCCCCTTTATGAGAGATTGGGATGTTTGGTGTAGGAAGTAATGATCTTTCTCTACTGCTTGCGAAATGGGAAAGTACCCTTTCATCATTACTTTTTGGAGTATATTACAGATTTATCGAGGCGGCCTGTTGAGAGGTGCATGGCTTTACTTGGTTGAGTGTCACTTGAGCCGTGAGTGTATTCCTTTGTGGTTTCTGATTACTCGACCCTTGAGCTTTTGGTGGGTAATGGAGAAGAGAGTGGTGTCGTTTTTGGATTTAGAATAGAGTGAGTTTTGTTACTTTTTTGGTTGTATGAGTTCTGAGCTGTTGACTTACGCGGGGTGAAGTTGGGTTGAGTTGGCTTCGGCTTATTAGGTCTATACGTGCTAAGCCGTTTTACTACTTCGTATCGAGTAGTTAGAAATTGGTCCATTTCAGACCAGAGGGGTAGCTCTTCTCTCGAATTCAGAGACTGCTCCCATAAGGCGAGTGATTCTTCTGGAAGTTTTAACGAGCTGAGATATATAAGCATTTGGTCCCAACTTTCAGTGGAAACTCCACTTGCTTTCAGAGTAGAGAGGCAGTTATTGATGGTTGTTTGTATATGTTGGAGTTTTTCTCCATTTAGTGAGTGTGGGCTGAATATTAAAGCGACATTTTAGCGCGTCCCACACAAGTTGGAAGTTGTGGTCATTTAACGCATACTTTTTTATTATTCGGCCTGTTTTTCCACGAGATTTTTGTCTCCAGCGGTATAGCTTTTGAGCCTGAGATAATTTAGGGTGATTTATGTACTCTGCTGTGAACATATCACGGAATGAGGGCCAGTCTTCATATCCTCCATAGAAGACTATCGTGTCACAAGCAGGTACTTTAAGCTAAGTGTTCGAGCGGGGAGGAGTTAGGGGCCGGGAATTCCTCTTGAATTCCACGGCAACGGGGATCGAGAAAATAGGGCGCCGATCTTCTGAAGATTTAAGATCTTTAAATGAGTCACCGGAATGCTACTCTGCTCTCGCAAATAAAAACACGAAAGTTTAAATTTAAGTGCAACTTGGGGCTTGCAGATGGCAAGCAATTTATTTTCAATTATAAAAAAACACACTGCTGAAAATAAAGTTGGGTTAAATATATGAACAATGCAAAAACCTTACGTGTAGCGTTGGGGGCGTCTCTTCACAAAGTGAAATCGTACGGTACGGGTAACAGGACTCGAGAAAAGGGAGATAAAGTAACGAGTCCCTGTTCCCGTACTATCACAGCGACATCTGCAAGTGGAATTATAATAGTTCACAATGGCAGATCCCCTTGTGAATGCTGATTTAAACAGCTGGCGTAAACATGCCGCCCGCCTTGCAGTATCGCTGCAATAAGTTACTACAATATTTGTTTAGATTATATACATAAATAATGTTTGCTATTTCATTGAATAACCTATATAACAATTCATTTAAAAATCCAAAAATCTATTCTAATAGATGGTGCCGCCAGATATCATCCACCCGAATATCGTGTTCTGCGCGGCTGGTCGGGTGGGAGTCGCTGCCATCAGTCCTGGACGCAGGATCATCGCGTGAACTTCAGCTCCCAGGATCAGCGATACCGCGCTCGAGCGGTGGAAATTCGGGTCAGCCAGCCGGAAATTGTCAAATTCGCTGACTACGCATGCGTCGAGTGTGCACTGGGGGGTAATGCGGGACAGATGGGTCTCCACATTCGCGGTCACATGGAGCCGCTCGTTCCACCCTTTTAGCGTGAACTGACATGAATTCTCACGACCGTGCACCAACTGCGGCCTTCGCGCCAGCTGCTGGGAAATCGATGACCGCGGGTGCCCTGGGTCTACGATCACTCTCACCAATTGCGGTCTTCCTCTCGTCATGATCCGGACCGCTACCGTTGGCGTGAGGACAGATAGCCCTGAAGCGGTACGGGCTGTGCCCGTAATACGCTCTCGGGCGTCTCTCACACCACGGCGCGTTCGGATCTGTTGCAGTTTCTGTTGCGACTTCCTGGGAGGTGCGTGCGGTGCCTGGCGCTTCGCGGCAATGGGAGGGGGCAACTGGACTGCCGAACGCATAACCGACAGTCGAGGTCTGGCTACCGGTGGCACGTTGGATGCTGGTGATGCCGCTTCTTCCTCCATCTCATTATCTTCGGCGTCGATCTCCAACACCTCTTTGTCGCTCGACTCGCTCAGAGGTTGAGCGTTATAGCACTGTAGCGTCGTCGACAGAGCTCTTCGTTCTCAAAGCAGGCAGAGTCCTGTCTTCCTTCCCTCTTGCTTTCTCGTGGAGGTAAAGGAGACTGTGGTGCCTCTCGCTGCATTGGTCGCAGTTTCGGGGCGACGGACACGTTTTTGCCATATGGTGCGGCGACATGCAATTGGCGCAGTGCCGATGCACGAGGACAGCACGCAGTCTCTCGGCTGGCTCCATCCTACGCATCACCCGGCAGTATAATAACGGGTGGTTCTTGGCGCACACGGGACATTTCCTCATTCCAGATTTGGTAGCTGTCTCCATTTTCAAAATTTCGGGTGCCTTTGGTCTGGAAAGAGAAGAGGAGTTAGAAATTTTGTTTACAATCGTGGTAAAAGAACCAATTTCACAATTGGCCGAGTTATGTTTCCCCGCGCCATCCGTAGTTCTACGACACGGACGCGGCTATCGGGACCTGAAAAAACTCTAACTACTCTGCCAAGTCGCCATTCATTTGGAGGCAGATTGTCCTCTTTAATAACCACCAGGTCATCTGTCTCGATGTTACGTTGGGGGAGCCTCCACTTTGTTCGTTTCTGCAACTCCTTCAGGTACTACACCTTCCACCTTTGGCAGAACGTCTGCTGTATGGCTTTAATCTTTTGCCATCGATTTACAATGGACATCGGATTATCCGTGACTTCGGGCTCTGGAATCGCGAGTATCGGGGTTCCAATTAGAAAATATCCTGGTGTTAGGGGTTCCATTGCCTCAGAGTTCTCAGAGATGGGGCTGATTGGTCGAGAATTCAAACACGACTCGATCCTTGCCAACAGTGTGGAAAGATCCTCTATGGTGAAACGCATTGAATGAGCGACTTTCCTGAAATGTATCTTAAAGCTTTTTACACCTACTTCCCAGAGCCCTCCCATAACAGGTGCTCCTGGAGGTATAAAGTGCAATTGGTGCAGTGCCGATGCACGAGGACAGCACGCAGTCTCTCGGCTGGCTCCATCCTACGCATCACCCGGCAGTATAATAACGGGTGGTTCTTGGCGCACACGGGGCATTTCCTCATTCCATATTTCGTAGCTGTCTCCATTTTCAAAATTTCGGGTGCTTTTGGTCTGGAAAGGGAAGAGGAGTTAGAAGTTTTGTTTACAATCGTGGTGGAAGAACCAATTTCACAATTGGCCGAGTTATGTTTCCCCGCGCCGTTCGTAGTTCTACGACACGGACGCGGCTATCGGGACCTGAAAAAACTCAAACTACTCTGCCAAGTCGCCATTCATTTGGAGGCAAATTGTCCTCTTTAATAACCACCAGGTCATCTGTCTCGATGTTACGTTGGGGGAGCCTCCACTTTGTTCGTTTCTGCAACTCCTTCAGGTACTACACCTTCCACCTTTGGCAGAACGTCTGCTGTATGGCTATAATCTTTTGCCATCGATTTACAATGGACATCGGATTCTCCGTGACTTCGGGCTCTGGAATCGCGAGTATCGGGGTTCCAATTAGGAAATGTCCTGGTGTTAGGGGTTCCATTGCCTCAGAGTTCTCAGAGATGGGGCTGATTGGTCGAGAATTCAAACACGACTCAATCCTTGCCAACAGTGTGGAAAGCTCCTCTATGGTGAAACGCATTGAATGAGCGACTTTCCTGAAATGTATCTTGAAGCTTTTTACACCTGCTTCCCAGAGCCCTCCCATATCAGGTGCTCCTGGAGGTATAAAGTGCCACGAGATACCTTGATGAGCGTATGTCTGCGTTGTCCGACTGGCCACCGTAGAGACGAACGCCTTGAAATCCTGCCTCAGTGCTTTGTTCGCCCCTACAAAATTGGTGCCGTTGTCCGAGTATACATTTAGAGGGCAACCGCGTCGGGATACGAATCGCGAAAAGGCTGCTAGGAACGTCGGGGATGACAAATCGCTGGTTGCCTCCAAATGTATTGCCTTAGTCGCGGAACAGACATATACGCAGTTATACCCTTTGGAAGGAAGAATTATAGGGTGCCGTTCGTAATATGGTAAACTCGATAACGCGAGTCGCCCCCCCACTCTCATAACTCCGTTTCTGTCGAGAAACGGATTAAGAGTGGCTATTGGACTTTTCGCATTAAGGGGCGCGGAAGCGCCGCCAGCCCTGTACTCCTCTGGATAATGTCGCCTCTGTGCTACAAGAAGAAGGCGACGCTTTACCTCCTTGATTTCCTCGGATGTTATTTCGTCTCTCTGGTTGCTTATCACCAACTTATGGACAGGGTGAACTCTACGATAAAATCGAGAAATTCGCGCTATCACTCTCAAGGCTCGAGAGAAGTCCGAAAAACGCTCCAGGATATCTCCTTCTCCTGAGACACCTGTCGCGTGAACTCGTACATTCCTCTGCTCTACATCTGTTTCCAACGTGTCATTGCAACTACTCGCTTGGGGCCAAGCTGATGGCTCTTTCTGTAACCACTTTGGTCCGTGCCACCATAACGCGTTGGCTTCTAAATCCTGTGGTGTGACGCCTCGACTTCCGAGATCTGCTGGATTATCTGCAGAATCCACGTGATTCCATCCAGTCACTCCAACAAGCTCGTCTATTTTTGAGACTCGGTTTGCCACAAAGGTTGTCCATGAACACGCTGGTTTCTTGAGCCATGAGAGAACAATTTATGGATAGTTGGCTGCAAAATTTCAAGCTGTGGAAGGAAGGCATTAATTAATTCCGCTAACAACAATGTTCCGCACAGCTCCAATCGGGGGAGAGACACCGTTTTTACTGGGGCTACCTTTGTTTTACCTACCAGCAAATAAATATGGGGTGTTTTTTGGGAAGTGCGTTCGCGGACTCTAATATATAAAGCCGCCGCATATGCCTTCTTGGAGGCATCACAAAATCCGTGGAATTCTACTTCATTCCATGGTGAAAACCGGATCCAACGAGGAATTTTTATTTTCTGAATATTATCGTAGTTATCCAGAAATGATTCCCATCGCAGTAGCAAATTTCGGGGTAGACTGTCGTCCCAGTCTATTTCGGATAGCCAGATATCCTGCATCAGTATTTTTGCTACAACAACAATTGGTCCGAGCCATCCTGCTGGATCGAACAACTTTGCTACACACGATAATACCTCTCGCTTGGTGTAATCCTGCTTCACGGGTATCGGCTGCACTGTGAAATGGAACATATCATGTATTGCATTCCACCGGATTCCCAACATCTTCCTCTTGCTCATGTCGTCGATTTCCAAGAAGTTTTCCTTGTAGATGTGGTCTTTCGGTAAACCTGCTAAAATTGTTTTAGAATTCGACGTCCATTTCCGTAGAGGAAAACTTGCACTTTTAAGAGCTTCGAGTAGCTCGTCACGCATTTTTATTGCTGTTGTGCAATCATGAGCTCCAGCCAACACATCATCCACGTACATGTGTTGCTTTAAAACTCTTGATGCTAGCGGATATTTCGTTTTAACATCTTCAGCGAGTTGATGTAGCGTTCGTATCGCCAGATAAGGAGCGCAATTTACTCCGAACGTTACGGTTTTTAGTTCAAAGTCTTGCAATTCAGCGTCCTGTGACTCTCTGAAAAGAATTCTTTGAAATACAGTTTGATCTGGCTGAAGCAAGATTTGTCTATACATTTTTTCAATGTCTGCATTAAAGACGTATTTAAATAATCGCCACTTCAATAGAAGACAAACTAAATCTGCCTGCAAGATTGGACCGGGGTAGAGGACGTCGTTTAAGCTGACTCCATTTGAAGTCGGGCACGACGCGTTGAAAACTACTCGAACCTTGGTCGTAGTGCTCTCTGGTTTGACCACGGCGTGATGTGGCAGGTAAAACGTTCGATTTCCTGTGTTTCCAACCGGGACCATTTGGTTGAGATCGATGTACTCCTTTAAGACTCGATCATATTCCTTCTTCAAGTCAGGCCTGCGCAGATAACTGGCCTCACTTCGAAGAAATTGCCGTGCCGCTCCAGTCCGAGAATAGCCGAGGTTGATGCTTTCTGGGAACTCCCGTCGAAAGGGTAGCGATACTACATATCGTCCGCATTCATCCCTTACCGTCGTTCTCGGGGGTGATCTTCCTTTTGGGTGAAACTTCTTCCAACTCCCAAAAACGTGTCAGTTGGGGGTTCGTCATCTGTGTGCAGTACGACACACATGACGAAAAATAGCTTGTTGTGACCGTCCGAGGAACTGGCCCTGTAAGGATCCACCCGAACACCGTCTCCAGCACCAGAAGTGATCCCAGCACGTTTCGCTCTACGTTGTCCATGATAAGAGCCGGGTATACATCCGCACCCAAGATGACATCCACCTGCTGACTCCTATAGAAATTTACATCGGCCAACCTAACAGGGGAAGTGATCCAAGATGCACCCGGTCCAACGAAAACTTGAAAAGGTCTCCTGTCAATTGGGGTAAAACGAGGCCTCTTGCCCTGACTTGGTAGGTGACTCCTAGATGGTAGATGTTGACCATGGCAGTTCCTAGCAATATATTGCAATTGCTTGCAGCATGTAGAGATTGCACATTGCTTGTGCGTGGTCGGGGTTGTATCGTTCTGGGTTGTGCTGATCGTGGTTGTGGGGGTCGGGGCACCTTACTTCGGGGTAACGGTTGTGGTGCAGACGTGCTGGGCAACTGTAACGCAGAAGGTCGATGTAGAAGGGAGTGAGGTCTTTGGTGACAACTCCAACAAGAGAAAGGGCTCTAACAATCTTTTGCCATATGGGAATGTGCAAGGCAATTCATGCACAAGTTATGTTTTCTGGCAACAGTGACGCGATCGTCAACTTTCATTGCCAAAAATTTGGAGCAACCCTTCAATACATGGGTTTGCTCGGGGCATAACCTACAGGTAGGTTGAGAAAACTGCCCATGGTGTGCCGACACTCGCCGCTCATAGCTTGCGGCGGGTGGTCGACTGACGGTCGGCTTTACCGCTCTAGCACCCCGAATGTCGGAAACAGTTTCCAACGTTTGGAACCGGCTTGTGAGAAAGCTGTCTAATTCCTCCAACCTCGGAATTTCCGCCTTCCTCACAATCCCTTGTTCCCATAGCGCTAGGGTGGTGTCTGGCAACCGACTCGACACCAAAAGCACGAAAATTGCATCCCAGTTCTCAATGTCAATACCGTACATTTCTAACACTGAGATGCAATTGTTGACCGATCGTTGTAAATTCTTAATATCGGTTCCGCGTTCTACCGTGACCGATGGTAAATTAAATTGGATCTTCAGCTGACTATTGACTATTATCCGCTTATTTTCATATCGCTCCGATAGATTTTGCCACGCTGTGGCGAAGCCGTCATTAGTCAGAGGGGATTTTTTGACTATATCCTTTGCTTCATCGCGGATCTTCTGATTCAAATGATACAGCTTTTCGACCGGGGTTAAGCGCGAGTTGTTCACGTAAATCGCTGTGAATAAATCCCGAAACGATGGCCACGACATGTAGTCACGGTAAAATATCTCCGTATCACATGGAGGTAAACGGATATTTGAATGAGCAGGCAGTTCAACTTCATGAAGCCCGGGATTGACCGTTGAACTGCTTTGTTGAGCAAAAGTGAGACCATGAGCAGTCTCACCTATAAGCGCACCGCAAGTTAAGTATGCGGTGTAGCAGTCCTGGTATCGGCACTTGGCCAACCGAAGAGCGGACTGATGGCTTTCGTTGTCGGACAAGGTCTTTGAGTACTTATCGAACTCCTCTTTAACCTTGACCCACAACGTCTTAAGCTCTTCTTTCTGTATTTCCAGAGAGAAGATCGAATGGCAGTTACTGGGCATCGTGTTATAGCCCGACTCAAACTCAAGCAGCGCACCGCATGCGCGCGAAAAATCGTTGAGTGTGGCCATGTTACGAAAAAGCTTACGAAATTTTGTTTGAAAATCTTTCGAAAAAGAACAAACGATTTGAAGATAATGTCGTAAAGACTAGGCCACGAAAAAAGTTTCAAGTTTTCAAACTCCGACGTTTGAAAAATATTTCGAAAAACAACGCGCCACTGGGTAAAATCAGGAAAGAAAACCGGAAATAAAAAATCCAAACATTACAACAAAAAAGCCTAATTTATTTCCCTCAGAGTTAGGCACCACTGGGGAAAATCACGGCAAATGCTCGAAATTTAAAAACAAAATTCCAAAACAAATCGAATTTATTTCCCTCAGTGTTGTGAGCCACTGGGGAATACAACGGAAAAAGCCGAAACTAAAAATCCAAAAAAAAAAGTCGAAGTTATTTCCCTCAGAGTTAGGCACCACTGGGGGAAATCACGCAAAAAGCCGGGACTAAAAATCCAAAAATCCAAAAAAAGTTTTATTTGTTCCCTCAGTGTTATACTGAACTGGGAAAACTAAAGTTTATCAAAGGTCTTCTAATTCGACCGAAACTATAATATAGCAGAAAGCTACTGGCACCACTTCAAATCAAGAAATATTTAATTCGCTTCACGTGGTCAAAATCGAAATATAGAATCCACGAGAAAAAGAGTAATATTAAAAACGAGAATTCAGAAAATTTTTGGGTTTTGCTTGTTTTCGGGTAAACACTTTTCTCGCGAATTTTCTGGTATGTACACCCTTTTTGGATTTAGCTTATTTTCAGTTTTATCTTTTATTTTCGTGCACACCCTTTTTCAATTTAGATATTTTGCTATTCGCGCACCGGTTTATACTTCCGTTAATGCACTCGCACATACGTACAAATATACACACGCACATACCTATAAAATATTATGGGTTTCAGTACCATGTTGTTATTATTGTTGTTGGGGAGATAGCACTGCGACCCTAAGGTCTATTGTGCCCAGTACTTGGATTAAAGAATTTCCCTCAGTCCAACCTCCAAAATAAATCTTAGTATTGAACCTAAGTCTCCGAAAGTTATCCCATCGTCCATTACCAGATATTCGCCTAGACATTTTTGACGTTTGTGCATCAATGCGGGGCACTTCTCCAGGACGTGTTTAGAAGTTTCTTTCTCTTCCCTGCAGAATCTGCAACGTTCCTGTGAATAAGTTCCCAGTTTATTTAGGTGATAACTCAGCCTACAGTGTCCTGTTAGGATTCCTGTGAATTCTCATGTAGTTCTTTGACAAGGCCATGCATTCTCTGAATCTTGTTTGGTTGTAGCTACCCAGAAGGGATTTGGAGTGCTCCAGACCTTCTTTGGAGTCTTTGGCCAATTGATGGAGAGTTCTTACGGCCAAATCGGAAGCACAGTTAACGCCGAATGTAACTGTTTTTAGTATAAAGTCTTTAATCGGAATTACGGGTGATTTGCGGAATAGGATTCCCTGGAAGTTCTGATCTTCCTTGTGAACGTATATTTGACGAAAAATTTTTTCAATTTCGCCATTGAAGACATACTTATGTAATCGCCATTTCAGAATTATAAGCATAATGTCATTTTGGAGAGTAGGACTTGTATGCAGTACGTCATTAAGTGAGAGGCCTGAGTGAGATTCCTTGGGGGCATTGAAAACTACTCCGACTTTAGTGGATTTGCTATCGGGTTTGATAACTGCGTGATCTGGCAAGTATAAAGAGAAATATTTGCCATCACGTACGATTTCACGGGGATTTGTGGATTCCATGTGATCCTGAGTCAAACCTTCGAGTATGTGTTTTTGAGCTCTGCTTTCTTCTCAATTTTAATCAGTTCGCGAAACGTGCACTGTTTCCCCTTTGTGAGAGATTGGGATGTTTGGTGTAGGAAGTAATGATCTTTCTCTACTGCTTGCGAAATAGGAAAGTACCCTTTCATCATTACTTTTTGGAGTATAAGACAGATTTATCGAGGCGGCCTGTTGAGAGGAGCATGGCCTTACTTGGTTGAGTGTCACTTGAGCCGTGAGTGTATTCCTTTGAGGCTTCGGATTACTCGACCCTTGAGCTTTTGGTGGGTAATGGAGAAGAGAGTGGTGTCGTTTTTGGATTTAGAATAGAGTGAGTTTTGTTACTTTTTTGGTTGTATGAGTTCTGAGCTGTTGAATTACGCGGGGTGAAGTTGGGTTGAGTTGGCTTCGGCTTATTAGGTCTATACGTGCAAAGCCGTTTTACTACTTCGTATCGAGTAGTTAGAAATTGGTCCATTTCAGACCAGAGGGGTAACTCTTCTCTCGAATTCAGAGACTGCTCCCATAAGGCGAGTGATTCGTCTGGAAGTTTTGACGAGCTGAGATATATAAGCACTGGGTCCCAACTTTCAGTGGAAACTCCACTTGCTTTCAGAGTAGAGAGGCAGTTATTGATGGTTGTTTGTATATGTTGGAGTTTTTCTCCACTTTCAGTGAGTGCGGGCTGAATATTAAAGCGAGATTTTAGCGGGTCCCACACAAGTTGGAAGTTGTGGTCATTTGACGCATAATTTTTTATTATTCGGCCTGTTTTTCCACGAGATTTTTGTCTCAAGCGGTATAGCTTTTGAGCCTGAGATAATTTAGGGTGATTTATGTACACTGCTGTGAACATATCACGGAATGAGGGCCAGTCTTCATATCCTCCATAGAAGACTATCGTGTCACAGGCAGGTACTTTAAGTTAAGTGTTCAAGCGGGGAGGAGTTAGGGGCCGGGAATTCCTCTTGAATTCCACGGCAACGGGGATCGAGGAAATAGGGCGCCGATCTTCTGAAGATTTAAGATCTTTAAATGAGCCACCGGAATGCTACTCTGCTCTCGCAAATCAAAACACGAAAGTTTAAATTTAAGTGCAACTTGGGGCTTGCAGATGGCAAGCAATTTATTTTCAATTATAAAAAATCACACTGCTGAAAATAAAGTTGGGTTAAATATATGAACAATGCAAAAACCTTACGTGTAGCGTTGGGGGCGTCTCTTCACAAAGTGAAAGAGCGCTGGGTTTTCGCAAAAGGCGAAACCCATCGTACGGTACGGGTAACAGGACTCGAGAAAAGGGAGATAAAGTAACGAGTCCCTGTTCCCGTACTATCATAGCGACATCTGCAAGTGGAATTATAGTAATTCACAATGGCAGATCCCCTTGTGAATGCTGATTTAAACAGCTGGCGTAAACATGCCGCCCGCCTTGCAGTATCGCTGCAATAAGTTACTACAAAATTTGTTTAGATTATATACATAAATAATGTTTGCTATTTCATTGAATAACCTATATAACAATTCATTTAAAAATCCAAAAATCTATTCTAATAGATGGTGCCGCCAGATATCATCCACCCGAATATCGTGTTCTGCGCGGCTGGTCGGGTGGGAGTCGCTGCCATCAGTCCTGGACGCAGGATCACCGCGTAGACTTCAGGTGCCTGGCGCTTCGCGGCAATGGGAGGGGGCAACTGCACTGCCGAACGCATAACCGACAGTCGAGGTCTGGCTACCGGTGGCACGTTGGATGCTGGTGATGCCGCTTCTTCCTCCATCTCATTATCTTCGGCGTCGATCTCCAACACCTCTTTGTCGCTCGACTCGCTCAGAGGTTGAGCGTTATACGCACTGTAGCGTCGTCGACAGAGCTCTTCGTTCTCAAAAGCAGGCAGAGTCCTGTCTTCCTTCCCTCTTGCCTTCTCGTGGAGGTAAAGGAGACTGCAGTGCCTCTCGCTGCATTGGTCGCAGTTTCGGGGCGACGGACACGTTTTTGCCATATGGTGCGGCGACATGCAATTGGCGCAGTGCCGATGCACGAGGACAGCACGCAGTCTCTCGGCTGGCTCCATCCTACGCATCACCCGGCAGTATAATAACGGGTGGTTCTTGGCGCACACGGGGCATTTCCTCATTCCAGATTTGGTAGCTGTCTCCATTTTCAAAATTTCGGGTGCTTTTGGTCTGGAAAGAGAAGAGGAGTTAGAAATTTTGTTTACAATCGTGGTAAAAGAACCAATTTCACAATTGGCCGAGTTATGTTTCCCCGCGCCATCCGTAGTTCTACGACACGGACGCGGCTATCGGGACCTGAAAAAACTCTAACTACTCTGCCAAGTCGCCATTCATTTGGAGGCAGATTGTCCTCTTTAATAACCACCAGGTCATCTGTCCCGATGTTACGTTGGGGGAGCCTCCACTTTGTTCGTTTCTGCAACTCCTTCAGGTACTACACCTTCCACCTTTGGCAGAACGTCTGCTGTATGGCTTTAATCTTTTGCCATCGATTTACAATGGACATCGGATTCTCCGTGACTTCAGGCTCTGGAATCGCGAGTATCGGGGTTCCAATTAGGAAATGTCCTGGTGTTAGGGGTTCCATTGCCTCAGAGTTCTCAGAGATGGGGCTGATTGGTCGAGAACTCAAACACGACTCGATCCTTGCCAACAGTGTGGAAAGCTTCTCTATGGTGAAACGCATTGAATAAGCGACTTTCCTGAAATGTATCTTGAAGCTTTTTACACCTGCTTCTCAGAGCCTTTCCATATCAAGTGCTCCTGGAGGTATAAAGTGCCACGAGATACCATGATGAGCGTATGTCTGCGTTGTCCGACTGGCTACCGTAGAGACGAACGCCTTGAAATCCTGCCTCAGTGCTTTGTTCGCCCCTACAAAATTGGTGCCGTTGTCCGAGTATACATTTAGAGGGCAACCGCGTCAGGATACGTTCGCGAAAAGGCTGCTAGGAACGTCGGGGATGACAAATCGCTGGTTGCCTCCAAATGTATTGCCTTAGTCGCGAAACAGACAAATACGCAGACATATCCTTTGGTGATACGGCATGCTCGGCCCGTAAAAATCCTTATTTCGAATGGGCCCGTGAAGTCGATTACAGTGTTCGTGAAGGGCCTGGACACTTCTGTTCGTTCCACTGGCAAGGCTGCCATTAACTGCTCCCGCGCTTTCTTGCTGTAAACAATACATACTTTGCAATTGTGTACAGTATTTTTGATTAAATTTTTCATACGGACGATCCAGTATTCAGACCGCAAAAGTCTCAACATTAGCTGATTTTCACCGTGCAGGGAAATCAGATGTGAGAATTAGGAAATGTCCTGGTGTTAGGGGTTCCATTGCCTCAGAGTTCTCAGAGATGGGGCTGATTGGTCGAGAATTCAAACACGACTCGATCCTTGCCAACAGTATGGAAAGCTCCTCTATGGTGAAACGCATTGAATGAGCGACTTTCCTAAAATGTATTTTAAAGCTTTTTACACCTGCTTCCCAGACCCCTCCCATATCAAGTGCTCCTGGAGGTATAAAGTGCCACGAGATACCTTGATGAGCGTATGTCTGCGTTGTCCGACTGGCTACCGTGGAGACGAACGCCTTGAAATCCTGCCTCAGTGCTTGTTCGCCCCTACAAAATTGGTGCCGTTGTCCGAGTATACATTTAGAGGGCAACCGCGTCAGGATACGTTCGCGAAAAGGCTGCTAGGAACGTCGGGGATGACAAATCGCTGGTTGCCTCCAAATGTATTGCCTTAGTCGCGAAACAGACATATACGCAGACATACCCTTTGGTGATACGGCATGCTCGGCCTGTAAAACTCCTTATTTCGAATGGGCCCGTGAAGTCGATTCCAGTGTTTGTGAAGGGCCTGGACACTTCTGTTCGTTCCACTGGCAAGGCTGCCATTAACTGCTCCCGCGCTTTCTTCCTGTAAACAATACATACTTTGCAATTGTGTACAGTATTTTTGGTTAAATTTTTCATACGTATGATCCAGTATTCAGACCGCAAAAGTCTCAACATTTGCTGATTTTCACCGTGCAGGGAAATCAGATGTGATAATTTTACGAGCAGTCTTGAAAACTGGCAATCGTAAGGAATAATTATAGGGTGCCGTTCGTTATATGGTAAACTCGATAACGCGAGTCGCCCCCCCACTCTCATAACTCCGTTTCTGTCGAGAAACGGATTAAGAGTGGCTATTGGACTTTTCGCATTAAGGGGCGCGGAAGCGCCGCCAGCCCTGTACTCCTCTGGATAATGTCGCCTCTGTGCTACAAGAAGAAGGCGACGCTTTACCTCCTTGATTTCCTCGGATGTTATTTCGTCTCTCTGGTTGCTTATCACCAACTTATGGACAGGGTGAACTCAACGATAAAATCGAAAAATTCGCGCTATCACTCTCAAGGCTCCAGAGAAGTCCGAAAAACGCCCCAGGATATCTCCTTCTCCTGAGACACCTGTCGCGTGAACTCGTACATTCCTCTGCTCTACATCTGTTTCCAACGTGACATTGCAACTACTCGCTTGGGGCCAAGCTGATGGCTCTTTCTGTAACCACTTTGGTCCGTGCCACCATAACGCGTTGGCTTCTAAATCCTGTGGTGTGACGCCTCGACTTCCGAGATCTGCTGGATTATCTGCAGAATCCACGTGATTCCATCCAGTCACTCCAACAAGCTCGTCTATTTTTGAGACTCGGTTTGCCACAAAGGTTGTCCATGAACACGCTGGTTTCTTGAGCCATGAGAGAACAATTTATGGATAGTTGGCTGCAAAATTTCAAGCTGTGGAAGGAAGGCATTAATTAATGCCGCTAACAACAATGTTCCGCACAGCTCCAATCGGGGGAGAGACAACGTTTTTACTGGGGCTACCTTTGTTTTACCTACAAGCAAATAAATATGGGGAGTGTTTTGGGAAGTGCGTTCGCGGACTCTAATATATAAAGCCGCCGCATATGCCTTCTCGGATGCATCCCAAAATCCGTGGAATTCTACTTCATTCCATGGTGAATGAAGTATCCAACGAGGAATTTTTATTTTCTGAATATTATCGTAGTTATCCAGAAATGATTCCCATCGCAGTAGCAAATTTCGGGGTAGACTGTCGTCCCAGTCTATTTCGGATAGCCAGATATCCTGCATCAGTATTTTTGCTACAACAACAATTGGTCCGAGCCATCCTGCTGGATCGAACAACTTTGCTACACACGATAATACCTCTTGCTTGGTGTAATCCTGCTTCACGGGTATCGGCTGCACTGTGAAATGGAACATATCATGCATTGCATTCTACCGGATTCCCAACATCTTCGCCTCGCTCATGTCGTCGATTTCCAAGAGGTTTTCCTTGTAGATGTGGTCTTTCGGTAAACCTGCTAAAATTGTTTTAGAATTCGACGTCCATTTCCGTGGAGGAAAACTTGCACTTTTAAGAGCTTCGAGTAGCTCGTCACGCATTTTTATTGCTGTTGTGCAATCATGAGCTCCAGCCAACACATCATCCACGTACATGTGTTGCTTTAAAACTCTTGATGCTAGCGGATATTTCGTTTTAACATCTTCAGCGAGTTGATGTAGCGTTCGTATCGCCAGATAAGGAGCGCAATTTACTCCGAACGTTACGGTTTTTAGTTCAAAGTCTTGCAATTCAGCGTCCTGTGACTCTCTGAAAAGAATTCTTTGAAATACAGTTTGATCTGACTGAAGCAAGATTTGTCTATACATTTTTTCAATGTCTGCATTAAAGACGTATTTAAATAATCGCCACTTCAGTAGAAGACAAACTAAATCTGCCTGCAAGATCGGACCCGGGTAGAGGACGTCGTTTAAGCTGACTCCATTTGAAGACGGGCACGACGCGTTGAACACTACTCGAACCTTGGTCGTAGTGCTCTCTGGTTTGACCACGGCGTGATGTGGCAGGTAAAACGTTCGATTTCCTGTGTTTCCAACCGGGACCATTTGGTTGAGATCGATGTACTCCTTTAAGACTCGATCATATTCCTTCTTCAAGTCAGGCCTGCGCAGATAACTGGCCTCACTTCGAAGAAATTGCCGTGCCGCTCCAGTCCGAGAATAGCCGAGGTTGATGCTTTCTGGGAACTCCCGTCGAAAGGGTAGCGATACTACATACCGTCCGCATTCATCCCTTACCGTCGTTCTCTTATAGAGCTCCTCGCAAAATGCATCTTCGGGGGTGATCTTCCTTTTGGGTGAAACTTCTTCCAACTCCCAAAAACGTGTCAGTTGGGGGTTCGTCATCTGTGTGCAGTACGACACACATAACGAAAAACAGCTTGTTGTGACCGTCCGAGGAACTGGCCCTGTAAGGATCAACCCGAACACCGTCTCCTGCACCAGAAGTGATCCCAGCACGTTTCGCTCTACGTTGTCCATGATAAGAGCCGGGTATACATCCGCACCCAAGATGACATCCACCTGCTGACTCATATAGAAATTTACATCGGCCAACCTAAGAGGGGGGAGTGATCCAAGATGCAGCCGGGTAAAACGAGGCCTCTTGCCTCCATTTTAAACTGGGGATTTACAGGAGAACCTATGACCAGATGAGCTACTTTTCGCACATTTGCCGATACCGTGGCACTTATCCCTGTTACCTGAGTATCAGCAACTTTCGTTGGCAGCCCGATGCGCTTCCGGAGACGGTCAGTGATGAATGTACCCTCCGATCCCGAATCAAGCAAAGCCCTGACTTGGTAGGTGACTCCTAGATGGTAGATGTTGACCATGGCAGTTCCTAGCAATATATTGCAATTGCTTGCAGCATGTAGAGATTGCACATTGCTTGTGCTTGGTCGGGGTTGTATCTTTCTGGGTTGTGCTGATTGTGGTTGTGGGGGTCGGGGCACCTTACTTCGGGGTGACGGTTGTGGTGCAGACGTGCTGGGCAACTGTAACGCAGAAGGTCGATGTAGAAGGGAGTGATGTCTTTGGTGACAACTCCAACAAGAGAAAGGGCTCTTACAATCTTTTGCCATATGGGAATGTGCAAGGCAATTCATGCACAAGTTATGTTTTCTGGCAACAGTGACGCGATCGTCAACTTTCATTGCCAAAAATTGGGGCAACCCTTCAATACATGGGTTTGCTCGGGGCATAACCTACAGGTAGGTTGAGAAAACTGCCCATGGTGTGCCGACACTCGCCTCTCATAGCTTGCGGCGGGTGGTCGACTGACGGTCGGCTTTACCGCTCTAGCACCCCAAATGTCGGAAACAGTTTCCAACGTTTGCAACCGGCTTGTGAGAAGGCTGTCTAATTCCTCCCACCTCGGAATTTCCGCCTTCCTCACAATCCCTTGTTCCCATAGCGCTAGGGTGGTGTCTGGCAACCGACTCGACTATTGACCATTATCCGCTTATTCTCATATCGCTCCGATAGATTTTGCCACGCTGTGGCTAGGCCGTCATTAGTCAGAGAGGAGTTCTTAACTTTATCCTTTGCTTCACCCCGGGTCTTCTGATTCAAATGATACAGCTTTTCGACCAGGGTTAAGCGCGAGTTGTTCACGTAAATCGCTGTGAATAAATCCCGAAACGATGGCCACGACATGTAGTCACCGTAAAATATCTCCGTATCACATGGAGGTAAACGGATATTTGAATGAGCAGGCAGTTCAACTTCATGAAGCCCGGGATTGACCGCTGAACTGCTTTGTTGAGCAAAAGTGAGACCATGAGCAGTCTCACCTATAAGCGCACCGCAAGTTAAGTATGCGGTGTAGCAGTCCTGGTATCGGCACTTGGCCAATCGAAGAGCGGACTGATCGCTTTCGTTGTCGGACAAGGTCTTTGAGTACTTATCAAACTCCTCTTTAACCTTGACCCACAACGTCTTAAGCTCTTCTTTCTGTATTTCCAGAGAGAAGATCGAATGGCAGTTACTGGGCATCGTGTTATAGCCCGACTCAAACTCAAGCAGCGCATCGCATGCGCGCGAAAAATCGTTGAGTGTGGCCATGTTACGAAAAAGCTTACGAAATTTTGTTTGAAAATCTTTCGAAAAAGAACAAACGATTTGAAGATAATGTCGTAAAGACTAGTCCACGAAAAAAGTTTCAAGTTTTCAAACACCGACGTTTGAAAAATATTTCGAAAAACAAGACGTTGTAAAGATTGTCTCAGTGTAACGCACCACTGAATGAAGTCCCGATTGAGTCACGAGAAAAAATAAGTCAGAGACTAAAGCAAATTTATTTTCCTCAGTGGAACGCACCACTGGGTAAAATCAGGAAAGAAAACCGGAAATAAAAAATCCAAAAATTACAACAAAAAAGACTAATTTATTTCCCTCAGAGTTAGGCACCACTGGGGAAAATCACGACAAATGCTCGAAATTTAAAAACAAAATTCCAAAACAAATCGAATTTATTTCCCTCAGTGTTGTGAGCCACTGGGGAATACAACGGAAAAAGCGAAAACTAAAAATCCAATATCCAAAAAAAAGTCGAAGTTATTTCCCTCAGAGTTAGGCACCACTGGGGGAAATCACGCAAAAAGCCGGGACTAAAAATCCGAAAATGCAAAAAAAGTTTTATTTGTTCCCTCAGTGTTATACTGAACTGGGAAAACTAAAGTTTATCAAAGGTCTTCTAATCGACCGAAACCAAAATATAGCAGAAAGCTACTGGCACCACTTCAAATCAAGAAATATTTAATTCGCTTCACGTGGTCAGAATCGAATTATAGAATCCACGAGAAAAAGAGTAATATTAAAAACGAGAATTCAGAAAATTAATTGGCTTGTTTTCTACCCGTGTAGCGCACAACAGGAAGAAACCAATTAATTTTCGATAAAGCAAACAAAACGTACAAGTGGAAGACAAAGCGTCTTGCCACACTGAATCAATATTTAAACTCCGTCAAATGGAAAAGAAAAAAAAACCCAAACGAAGAACCAAAAATTTAATTGAAATAAATATACCACTAATTTTTGACAAAGTGAAAGTCGTACCGTAAGAAAACTACACCTAAAAAGTTCCAAAACTTAAATAAATTTTCACTCCTTTTAAAAATTTTTTTTTTTCAAAGTTTATCAAATTCTAGAAAATCTCTGAAGAGCTCTTTGCGCTCTTCTTCTTCTTTCTTTATTTTATCTTATTTAATTGATTTCAATATTTAGTCGGGGGAAATCCCTGAGACTAATCCCAAACAACTTTCTCACGTTCGCCCCCTCACGAATAAACGTGGTGAATGTCAAAGGCTTACCTTGTATTACTGCTTACTGTTGTTGTTGTGGAAACGATGGGCCACTGGTGGGGGCCTTGCTGCACCGTTGGGCCGTTGGTATGGGCCTTGTTGAACCGGTCGGCCGTTGATGTGGGCCTTCGTTGAACGGTGGGCCACTGGTGGGGGCCTTGCTGATCGTTGGGCCGTTGGTGTGGGCCTTTGTTGTACGTTGGGCCGTTGGTGTGGGCCTTTTCTGTACGTTGGGCCGTTCGTAGGGGCCTTGCAGCAACTCGTTGGGCCGTTGGTAGGGGCTTTGCTGCACGGTGGGCCACTGGTGGTGGCCTTGTTGAACGTTGGGCCGTTCGTGTGGGCCTTGCTGCACGTTGGGCCGTTCGTAGGGGCCTTGCAGCAACTCGTTGGGCCGTTGGTAGGGGCCTTGCTGCACGTTGGGCCTCTGGTGGGGGCCTTGCAGCAACTCGCACTGCCGCCTGATTACGTGGCACTTAATGCCGGCGGTCAGCACCTGCACACACTTAAAATGGCTGCACCTTATTTCGTGGCGCCACTTGTTTGCCGGTGCAGCCACTTTCTCACTGCACTTTCACTTTATTTTAGTTTTATTAATTATTATTTAATTTTCTTTATTTTAGAATTTATTTTCACTTTTTGTTCTTTTTAATTAAGGTAATTTAGTATTTTATTTTGTGATAATTTATTAAAATGACTCGTTGCTGCTGCTGCCGGAGCGCTGGTGCAAACTGTGGTTGTTGCGCCTGTGGCAGCGCGGACGCACAAATTCGCTGCTGATGCCGCCGGAGCGTCGGCGCCGCTGACGTACAATTCTGCGGTGCTTGTGGGAGCACCCTCGACTCTGTGCAGGAGCACGGAAATTTCCTCCAACTTAATTTCCGTTCCTGCAATTGAAATTGAATTAAACAACATCAATGTGAAATGGTTACCTTTTTTTTTTCTTCGGATTCACTCCTCCAATCGTTGGGGCCGCTGCTCAATTAGTCGCTGCTCCCGCCGGAGCACTGGAGTAAAATTTTTCAGCACTGACGTACAATTTCGTCAGCACTGATGTATAATTCTGCCAGTGCTGATGTACGAATCACTCAGCACTGACGTAGAGGAGTTAGCGCACTATTTTCCAGCTAACCACGTCGGCACTTGTTTTGCCGTCTGCTGGAGCACCCGCTACTTCTTCAGTGCGGGCAACTCGGGTGCTGCAAACACACGAATCAATAAAATTGAAAATTTTAAAGGATTACCTTGTACGGATTTTTGTATTCCAATCGTTGGGGCGGCCTTGCCCTTCTGCTCTACGTTGTCACCGGGGTTTTCTCAATTTATTATATTAAATTGAAAATTTCCGCACACGTGCAGATTAAGTTGCAGGTTATAACAATTTTTTTTTTTTTTTTTCAACTTTTGGCAGCTGCCAAATTGTGGATAGTAATTCGCAATCCACTGCACGTTCACAATAGAAGATTGTGAAAAATCTTTCAGAAATTTTATAAGCTGTGTTTAATTGGTTATATGTACATATGTATATATTAGTATATCCACAATACATTAAACACAACTTAATGGGAGGTTAAATGGGGTTTGGCAACTTGGCAGTTTTGGGGTTATGTATTCATGCAACTTGTTTTTTTGTTTTTTTTTTTTTAATTTTATTTGCGAGTACAGCACATGTAGCTACAAAAAAAATAACAAAAAAATCAGAATGATCCGGCTCGAAGGACCGTGTTCGAGCGGGGAGGAGTTACGGGCCGGGAATTCCTCTTTCGCAAAAGGCGAAACCCATCGTATGGTACGGGTAACAGGACTCGAGAAAAGGGAGATAAAGTAACGAGTCCCTGTTCCCGTACTATCACAGCGACATCTGCAAGTGGAATTATAGTAATTCACAATGGCAGATCCCCTTGTGAATGCTGATGTAAACAGCTGGCGTAAACAGTGAGTTTAAGTGTCAGTTTGGGGATGGGAAATGGGTATGACAGACACATTATTTTGGGGAATTTCCGATCTCTGGTGAATTTCGTTCAGCAACTCGTTAATCCTCATTTTGTGTTCATGCCTGAGTCAATTGCAGAATCGTACGTTGAGCCATGCGCCTTTAAGGGTTTATCTTTCACGTTGCTCGTCCACCCATTCCTAAAATTTCATAATTTATCTTAGTTGTGGGTGGACCAAATATCTTTTGTACATTAGAGATTACAAAAGTATTTTGGGATCCTTGGCCTATAAGAGCGCGAACGTGCACTGTTTCCCTTTTATGAGAGGTTGGGATGTTTGCTGTAGAAAGTACTTTCTTCTTTCTGCTTCTACTTCTTTCTCTACTGCTTGCGAAATGGGAAAGTACCCTTTCATCATTACTTTGTGTAGTATATGACGGATTTATCGAGGCGGCCTGTTGAGAGGTACATGGCCTTCCTTGGTTGAGTGTCACTTGAGCCGTGACTGTATTCCTTTGAGGTTTCGGATTACTTGACCCTTGAGCTTTTTAGTGGGTAATGGAGAAGAAAGTGGTATCGTTTTTGGCAATACACGCAAATGAAATTACTTCGACTATTTTTGCATTAGTTATACTCTTCATCATTAACGCACATCATCATTGAGTGCTTGGAATTGCATAATTTACAAGACACTGTCATTTTTGGCTCAGTGTGAATAGAGTGAGTTTTGTTACTTTTTTGGTTGTATGAGTTCTGAGCTGTTGACTTACGCGGGGTGAAGTTGGGTGGAGTTGGCTTCGGCTTATTAGGTCTATACGTGCTAAGCCGTTCAACTACTTCGTATCGAGTAGTGAAAAATTGGTCCATTTCAGACAAGAGGGGTAACTCTTTTCTCGAATTTAGACACTGCTCCCATTAGGCAAGTGATTCGTCTGGAAGTTTTGACGAGCTGAGATATATAAGCATTGGGTCCCAACTTTCAGTGGAAACTGCACTTGCTTTCAGAGTAGAGAGGCAGTTATTGATGGTCGTTTGTATATGTTGGAGTTTTTCTCCATTTTCAGTGAGTGCAGGCTGAATATTAAAGCGAGATTTTAGCGCGTCCCACACAAGTTGGAAGTTGTGGTCATTTAGCGCATATTTTTTTATTATTCGGCCTGTTTTTCCACGAGATTTTTGTCTCAAGTGGTATAGCTTTTGCGCCTGAAATAATTTAGGGTGATTTATGTACACTGCTTTGAACAAATCACGGAATGAGGGCCAGTCTTCATATCCTCCATAGAAGACTATCGTGTCACAAGCAGGTACTTTAAGGTAAGCTTGAGGTTCAGTTTGGGGATGGGAAATGGGTATGACAGACACATTATTTTGGGGAATTTCCGATCTCTGGTGAATTTCCTTGAGCAACTCGTTAATCCTCATTTTGTGTTCATGCCTGAGTCAATTGCAGCCTCGTACGTTGAGCTATGCGCCTTTAAGAGTTTATCTTCCACGTTGCTCATTTTTACTGCTTCATCCTTTATCTTGTTGAGCTGCTCAAGTTACATTTTTAACCCTGCCTCTGAGTGATTCACCTCGTTGATATTCCACCACTTTTCGCAATATCGGTCAAGTTTTGGGGTTTAGTAGAGGAATTTCTTGCAATTGTATCCTTGTTCCTTTTCTTCAGATTGGGATTTGGACCTGGTCTTTACTCCGGGAGCAGGTTGAACAGTTTGGAGCTTTTCCTGCTTGTCTTCTGCCATTTTGAGTTAGTATTTATATACAACCCTGTATATAAATACTATTAAATAGAGAACGAAAACGACACTGAAGATGGCACAACGCCGAAAGCGGTATGTCCCAAAACCAAAAATACTATGTAACCGCTTATAATTTGGGATAGGTGCTAGGTTTTTTCTCAGCACTGTAATTGGGGTGGTGATATTTATTTTCACAACACTGTACTGAGCGTTTTTATATGTTTGCATATATATATATATATGTAAATCCAAAACGAGCTTAGCGGCTTATATTTACGTATATATGTACGTATGTATGTCAGTATATATGTATATGGCAATATATACAATTTGGAGTTTTTAGGGTAGGAGCGGGAAATTATTTGTTTTATTATAAGTGAAAACTTTTTTCGATCAATTGATACGAATATATTAAATTGGGAAGTGCTGTTATTTTGCTTGACACTGTATTGTCAACGATTCTTATATGTATTGTTACGTTTTTACCCTGAAACGCCGATGATTTCCAAAATCCGTCAGGTTCGACCACTGGATTGTTAATGCTAACTTTATTTGTTTACAAATAATTGACAACACTTAACAACGCTATTTAATTCACGGATACTTGTACTTGCGCACTCGCAACTTTAAAACTCTTAGCTTACAACTATACAACTTTTCTCTTCAAGGTTATATTACAAACTGAATTACCTAACGCCGTGGCAACGCCTTTTTATACTCCGAGCTGCGTACACTGTGGCAGCTCTAGAACATTATCGATCGTTATCGAAAGTTCTCGAAAGTTCTCGATTGCGATTGTTCTATTTGCTTTTTCTCGACGTCTCTATATCTTTCTCGGTTTCTCTTTCTTATGTCATTCGTCTTTTGGAATATCGCCACACTGCCCTCCACCTAAGTCTGATCGTCCCGATCAGACACACTAACTGTTCCAAATGACGCAAGCCTTTCCAAATGAACTACCTTCATTTTGTTCCTAGGGCTCCCAACTGTCTGGACTCGATAAACCACGTCATTTAGACGTTTTATGACCTTGTACGGACCTTCCCAGTTGCACTGCAATTTCGGGGACAAACCTTTTTTTCATTGTGGATTATACAACAGCACCAAATCTCCTTCGTGGAATCCTTCAGAATTCATCGCCTTGTCATACCTGGCCTTCCTCTTGTCACTCATAATTTGTGTACGCTGCCTAACAAGATCATGCACCTCTCGCAACTCCTCCTCCAGAGTGTTGGACGTTTCCTTACCCCAGTAACTCCAAACTTTAGATCGCTTAGTAACCGAAGTTCTCTGCCAAAAATTACCTTTGCTATACTTTTACCCGTTGTTTCGTGTACTGCTGAGTTAATCCCTAATTTACTCGTAGGAAATGGTTTGGACACATTCGTCGTAATACGCTTAAACTTTGTCTGACCATGACTTCGTGATTTCGGTGCCTTAGCTCCAATACACGCCGTGCCTTTGCTGATCCACTCTGCTACCGATCGTCGACATCTAACCCAGAAGAACTTCTGTTTGATTCTCTCCATAGTCTTCGTGATTCCCAAGTGTCCTCCACTCGGTCTATTGTGGAATTCTTTGAGAACATCGGGAATTCTTACCCTTGGGACAACTATGAGATTTCGAGAAAATTGGCCATCCCCGCTCTCCCAAGTCCCATATAAACATCCAGATATTAACCTTAATCTGTTCCATTGCGCCCAATACGCCTTTGCGATTGAACTTTCCGGTGCCATTTGCTCTTTGGTTGGCCGTGTACCCATGTACAACCCATGCATTACAACTTTCAAATGCCGATCTTTCTGCTGGCACTTCCTCAATTGGTTTACTTCCCAATTATCCGCAGGGTTCGCTTCCGATCTGCGATAGCCAAAAGCCCGCTCAGAACTACTTTCCAAGACCACTTGCTTGCTGCTGAATAGGCCGTCATGCCCAAAGCGAAGTGGTACTTTCACGTTGTTATTCGTCATCATCCGTTTGCCCAGGTCGATGTTCATTCCCTGCCTCATCAGGAAGTCCATACCCAATATGACTTCGTCGAAAATCTCCGCTACTATAAACTTGTGTGCCCAATTCCCAATCGCAACTTTGACGATTACTTCTCCAATAACTCGCGTGTCCTCGCCAGTTACTGTCCTCAACTTTGCTCCAGACAACCCTTCTCTGCGGTTTAGTAAGCCAAACAGTTTTTGCATTAGTTATGTTCTTCATCATTAACGCAAACCATCATGGAGTGCTTGGAGCTGCATAATTTACAAGACACTGTAATTTTTGGCTCAGTGTGAATAGAGTGAGTTTTGTTACTTTTTTGGTTGTATGAGTTCTGAGCTGTTGACTTACGCGGTGTTAAGTTGGGTTGAGTTGTCTTCGGCTTATTAGGTATATACGTGCTAAGCCGTTCAACTAATTCGTATCGAGTAGTGAGAAATTGGTCCATTTCAGACAAGAGGGGTAACTCTTTTCTCGAATTTAGACACTGCTCCCATAAGGCAAGTGATTCGTCTGGAAGTTTTGACGAGCAGAGATATATGTATAAGCATTGGGTCCCAACTTTCAGTGGACACTCCATTTGCTTTCTGAGTAGAGAGGCAGTTACTGATGGTTATTTGAATTTTTTGGAGTTTTTATCCATTTTTAGTGAGTGCGGGCTGAATATTAAAGCGAAATTTTAGCGCGTCCCACGCAAGCTGGAATAATATATTATATATGCACATATGCCGCCCGTAAGCTTGATTTGCTTTGGAAGGAATAACGAAAGGGAGGAAATGAAGTAAAAGCGAATTTTGCTTGGGAGCTTAGTGGTGAGCGGTTTTTGAGGTATATAAAAAATGTATGTATATATATGTTTGTAGGGTTAAGGTGTGCGAAATATACGTTTGAACGTATATGTTTATTTGCATTAAGCGTATGAATTTATGGGGTATATATGTGTGTTAGAGACTTATTTTTCCCGTTTTGGGTGCCTCTGTCTATGTATTTTTTTTGTTTTTTTTTATAGAGGTGGCACAAAGCATTGAAAGCCGAAGTGTGGGACTTGCCTTTCGGCTCACCGCACTAAAAACCCACCCCTGCTCCGTTTCCCTCGCTCCGTGGAACTACCGTTAGGTATTACTTCGCGGAGGGGGAACGGCCTATTGCCTTTCTATGAATTTCTGCGGAATTGCTCCGCTTGACGCAGTTTAATTAGGATTCTCTTCGCTAAATTGCAAACAACAGACCAATTTTCTTTGGACTCGAGCATAGTATCTACTAGATTTTTAACCGAAAGCGATTTCCCTAATTTCGTGTTCGAGTCATCCCTTTCTATTGCAAACCGCGGACAGACGAAAAAACAGTGTTCGGCGTCTTCGACCACCTGATTTGCACAAAAGGTGCAATAAGGGTCATCGTCGTGTTTGAACGTGTGCAAATAAGACTTGAAACAACCATGTCCCGTAAGAATTTGGGTTAGGTGGAAATCAACTTCGCCATGTCGCCTATCTAGCCATTTCTCCAGACAGGGAATCGACCTAAATGTCCACCATCCCTTACCAGCTACACTCCACCGCCACTGCCAACCCCGCAGGCAACTCTGCCTCGCCGCTTCTCGTCTTACCTTATTTGTCGGGGGTGCCACAACCTCTTTCGCCAAAATCTCTATTGGACAGAGCCCTGCCACTACCAGAGCTGCTTCTTCCGACGTTGTTCTGAACGCGCTGCACACCCTGATCGCGCAAAGGCGATATAATGATCTGATCTCGCGTGCGTACGAAGTCTTTTCGAGCGCACTCGACCAAATTGGTGCACCGTACAGAAGTACAGACCGTATCACGCTTGCATATAGCTGCCTGCTTTGTTGCTTAGGGCCTCTTTTATTCACCATGAGCCGTGAAAGCGCCGCTGCAACTTTATCTGCTTTCTCAACTGCATATTCTAAATGAGGCTTCAATATTAACCTAGCGTCGAAAATTATGCCTAAATATTTGAGGGTAGGTTTCGAGACAATTTCATGTCCTCCAACTTTGATTTTGATGACTTCGCGAGCTTTTCTGCTACTTATAAATACTGCCTCTGTTTTTTGTTGGGCTAACTGGAGGCCGGAATATTCGAGCCATGTCTGAACTCGCTTAATTGTTAAGTTTGGTCTTTGCTCCACATCTTTTAGATGCTTGGCCACGATTATTAGAGCTATATCATCTGCAAAACCGATAATTTTCGCACCCTCGGGTATTTGCAGACGCAGAATGCCATCATACATTATATAATGGACGCAGAACAGATCCTTCTGGTACTCCTCCGGAAGTGTTGCATTGCTTGGTGCCTTCGTCTGTTTCATATGTAAGTACTCTATCTTCTAGATAGTTGCTTAATATTTTCCGCAGATATATCGGCACTTTAAAACCGCGGAGAGCTTCAGCTATTTTCTTCCAGCTTGCGGAATTGAACGCATTTTTAATATCTAGCGTGATTACCAGGCAATATTCTTTTGATCCACCTTTCCACCTTTTTCCACTGATTGCTTATTCTGCTATTCTCTTTACCAGCATAGCCGCATCTAAAGTTGATCGCCCTTTTCTAAATCCGAACTGCGCTTCTGAGAGGTTTCCACCCTTTGCAATTTCATTTATCAGCCTGTTGCTAATAATTCGTTCAAGCAGTTTACCGGCTGTGTCCAGCATGCAAATTGGACGATACGCTGTAAGAGTACCAGTCGTTGGCGCTTCCATATTGGTGGAAATATACCGTCTTTTAAACATTCGTTATATGTTCGAACAAGGGCTTCTATGTTGGTATTAGCGACTAGCCTTAAAATGCAATTTGGAACGAGATCTGGACCTGGTGCCTTTTTGTCCTTTAAACTTTTAACGGCCAATAGAACCTCTTCTGCTGTGATCGCAGATTTATAGGGGGGAATTTTTCCCGCTCAAATGGCGGTTGGGTTGGAAGTAGGACACTCACTATTGTTTTAAGCTTTTTAGGGCATGTTATCTGCGGTTGAATTGATTTCTGTAGCTTTTTGGTCACGATTTTGTATGCTAAGCCTCACGGGTCTTTATCTGCGTTGTCACATAAACTTAATCTTACTAGCTTTTATTGCCTTTTTCAGTGCCGTTCGTTTTTCTTTGTACATATTTTGCTGCGCTGTAAAGTTTACAATACGACTTCTGGCTCTCTGGTAGTTTCGCCTTGCTCTATTGCATTGCCGGCGCAGAGCCACAATGTCCTCGCTCCACCAGTACACTGGTGCTCGTCTGGACGAAACAGACTTTTTTCTCATAGAGGCGTCGCAAGCTTCTTTAATATTATGCAATAAATGATTTGCCGTATTTATCGCTCCTTGTGGTAGCATTATGTCTGTTATCATTACCTTAAGTGCTTCTTCATCGAGCGTATGCATCTTCCAGCCAACTAATTTCGCCCTTTTGTTGTTTTCTACCCCTACTTTACTTTTATCGAGAATATTATTGCCTGATGGTCGCTGTGTGTATAATCTTCGCACACTTCCCATGACGCTCTTCGGAAGAGTGTTTTACATACGAAAGTAAGGTCAAATATGGACCCCTTCCATCTCTTTGGAAGGTAAGTTTATCGCCTGTGTTTAACAGAGCTAATTCTAACGATGATAGAGCCGTGAGCAGTGCCCTTTAGCATTTGTCCAACGGCTGCCCCATTCTCGGGCCCATGCATTGAAGTCGCCGGCAATAACGACTGATGATCTGGCTCTCGCGTCGTCAACCAGATTGTCTAGGACGTTTTCAAATTCAACAAGATTAAAACTAGGTGGTATATAGCAGCTGTATAAAACAATATCCGACACTCGCACGCAGACAAAACCTGTTTCCACCTTTAGTTGCTCAATGCCAACTGGCCTTTTGGCGCAGCTCCATACAGCTGATTTTTGGTTTGCGTCGCTAACCCACAGTGGGGCATTTCCAACCTTATACGGTTCGCTTAATATGGCTATGTCAATATTTTTTTCTATTACCGTCTGCCCCAGAAGCTCTTGCGCAGCTTTGCAATGACTTAAATTTAGTTGCAGCAGTTTCATTGTGTTCGGGCTTTTTTTAACGCCTCCAAATAGTAGGGACATTCTCTGCCACCAGTTCTGTGCTTCACTTGGGGTGAGTTTCTTCGTGAGCATATTGCGCATTTCACTTCCTTTTTGCATTCTACTGCTTTGTGATTTGTCTCTCCGCAGTTGAAGCATGCATTCTGTCTATGTATGTATATGTATATACGTCTATATGTATATGTGTTTTAAGTTTAGCGGGTTCTGGGATTGAGTATATGAATACGAGTATATATATAAATATGTAGGCCAAATGCGCGCCAATTTTTGGACGATTTTGTTTATGTACATAATTAACTCTTGAGCGGTATATGAAATATCGAGATTTTGGAATCCGCTAAACTTTATATATTTTAGTAAATGGACAATCTTACTTGGGCACTCCTTTTTTGTGTATATACAAGCCGCTGGCCTTTGTCGAGACTGTTCTCTTGAGCGACGGTGGGCTTGTATCCTTGTTAGGTGTTGTTTTGCAAATTATTTATATTTATATATTTTCCGTTTTATTAATAATAGATTTGGCGTTTGTTTTATTCACCGGAGGTAAGTAGTTTATATATAAGTATATTTTTTTATTTTTTGTTTTCAGATACACCTTTCGGAATTTTCGTTTTCAATTGTTTTCAGGTAGGTATACACTTGCTTTAAACATTTTTTTTCGCTTTTGAAATTTTTGGGTTTTGCTTGTTTTCGGGTAAACACTTTTTTCGCTAATTTTCTGGCATGTACACCCTTTTTGGATTTTGCTTATTTTCAGTTTTATCTTTTATTTTCGTGTACACCCTTTTTCAATTTAGATATTTTGCTATTCGCGCACCGGTGTATACTTCCGTTAATGCACTCGCACATACGTACAAATATACACACGCACATGCCTATAAAATATTATGGGTTTCGGCACCAGGTTGTTATTATGGTTGTTGGGGAGATAGCACTGCGACCTTAAGGTCTATTGTGCCCAGTACTTGGATTAAAGAATTTCGATCAGTCCAACCTCCAAAATAAATCTTAGTATTGAACCTAAGTCTCCGAAAGGGATCCCATCGGCCGTAACCAGATATTCGCCTAGACATTTTTGACGCTTGTGCATCAATGCGCGGCACTTCTCCAGGACGTGTTTAGAAGTTTCTTTCTCTTCCCTGCAGAATCTGCAACGTTCCTGCGAATAAATTCCCAGTTTATTAAGGTGATAACTCAGCCTACAGTGTCCTGTAAGGATTCCTGTGATCATTCTCATGTTGTCTTGGCCCTATTGACAAGGCCATGCATTATCTGAATCTTGTTTGGTTGTAGCTACCCAGAAGGGATTTGGAGTGCTCCAGACCTTCTTTGGAGTCTTTGGCCAATTGATGTATAGTTCTTATGGCCAAATAGGGAGCACATTTAACGCCGAATGTAACTGTTTTTAGTTTTAAGTATTCAACCGGTCTTACGGGTGATTTGCGGAATAGGGTTCCCTGGAAGTTTTGATCTTCCTTGTGAACGTATATTTGACGATAAATTTTTTCAATATCGCCATTGAAGACATACTTATGTAATCGCCATTTGAGTATTATAAGCATAAGGTCATTTTGGAGAGTAGGACTTGTATGCAGTACGTCGTTGAGTGAGAGGCCGGAGTGAGATTCCCTGGGGGCATTGAAAACTACTCGGACTTTAGTGGATTTGCTACCGGGTTTGATAACTGCGTGATCTGGCAAGTATAAAAATAAATATTTGCCATCACGTACGATGGAAGTTGTGGTCATTAAGCGCATAATTTTTTTATTCGGCCCGTTTTTCCAAGAGTTTTTTGTCTTTAGTGGTATAGCTTTTAAGCCGGAGATAATTAAGGGTGATTTATGTACACTGCTGTGAACATATCGCGGATTGAGGGCCAGTCCTCATATACTCCCTAGAAAACTTTCGTGTCACAAGCAGGTACTTTGAGGTAAGTTTGAGCGTTAGTTTGGGGATGGGAAATGGGTATGATACATAATTTTGAGGAATTTCCGATCTGGGGAATTTCGTTGAGCAACTCGTTAATCCTCATTTTGTGTTCATGCCTGAGTCAGTTGCAGCCTCGTACGTTGAGCTATACGCCTTTAAGAGTTTATCTTCCACGTTGCTCATTTTTACTGCTTCATCCTTCATCTTGTTGAGCTGCTCAAGTTACATTTTTAACCCTGCCACTGAGTGATCCACCTCGTTGATATTCCACCACTTTTCGCAATATCGGTCAAGTTTTGGGGTTTAGTAGAGGAATTTCTTGCAATTGTATAATTGTTCTTCTTCTTCAGATTGGGATTTGGACCTTGTCTCTACTCCGGGAACATGTTGGAGAGTTTGGGGCGTTTTCTGCTCGTCTTCTGCCATTTTGAGTTAGTATTTATATACAACCCTGTATATAAATACTATTAAATAGAGAACGAAAACGACACTGAAGATGTCACAACGCCGAAACCGGTATGTCACAAAACCAAATTTGACAAGGGATGACGGAAAATCGTTCCAACACACATCAAACTTCCACCCTGTCGGAAAATCAGTAGAAAATCAAAATGCTATTAAATAGCTTTTTATTTGAGGTAGATGATTTAATTTTTCTCAACACTGTACTGTCTCAGCTCGTCTGAGCACAGCAATTGTTTGTTTATTTGCGTGAGCAAAAATACTATGTAACCGCTTATAATTTGGATAGGTGCTAGGTTTTTTCTCAGCACTGTAATTGGGGTGGTAATTTGCTTTTCACAACACTGTACTGTTTATATGTCTGAGCGTGTTTATATGTATGTATATTGGAAAAAACTGCCGCAATTCCCTTGGTCTCGTGGGCAGTCCTTTTTTAAATAAAAAGAAAAGTAATTCATATTAGACGAATGGTCAAATATATGTATTTGTTTATTAACAAATTGAAATATATCACAGTAGAAAATATTACTTACACTTGGTTATGTCCTTAGGTGTTGGCTGGCGTTTGCCGGCGTAGAAAAAAACTGCTGTGTGCTGGTTGTCGGTCCAAAATAGAGTGAACCACGGATGGTTCGGCAAACAAAAGGATAACCCGTTAAAACGGGCAGGTACATAACTTATTTTATAAATGTATTATTGCTAGTGGGCTCCAGAAACTACCAGGCCGAATACGGTCGCTTGTACCAGCAGCCCTCCTACCGAAGTAGGGGGCGTAGTGTTGACCATCAGATGCGGGTAAACGTCGACGCCCAATGTCAGTCGAGTAGAAGACGACATGTAGAGCTTCAGGTCGGCCAGCCGCATAAATTGCAAGGGTCGCATTAGTCGATAATCGACCCGTTCGAAAGCCCGCTGGCTGAAGTCGCCGAATAGACAGGGAGGGCATCTCGGAGAGCATCGTGTGAAGACAGTCGGAACGGACGTGGTTCCAAGCCGCTCACCCGTAGGGTGTCTTCGGTTGGAGTCCTGCGGTTTGATGACGATGTAGTCGCCTTTGTTACGGCCGTCTCTTCTTCGGCAAGCTTCGCCTTTTCCACCTGCTGAGCCCACGATTTGTAGAGAGACAACACGTCGTGGTAGCTGTCGTCTTCGGGCCTCGTGCGGACGTGATCAGTCGCGGTGTTGGGCTGTATCCAGTCGCTTGAGGGACCAACATCGTCGAGGTGTAGCGATGCGTGGTGTTTTTACTTGAACCTGTGACACCAGTCTCTGCTGCTGAAGATATCCAGTCGGTGGCAGGAAGAAAGACAGCTTGGACAATAGCTGTGGCTGAGCACCACCCGCAGTGGCTTCTCTGCCGTCTTATCGCAGTACAACGAGTCATCTTGTCTGTAATGAAAAAAAAAAATAGGGTATAAAACTTACCGCTGATTGTTGTGGTTTGGTTGGGTGGCGAGCGTGGCGCATATTGGAGCTTCTTAGGAAGTGCTAGTCCTATCCGATGGTAGCAAGACCAATTTTACGATTGGTCTCGTAACGACTTCCTTCTCGGTGCGAATTTCTGCAACTCTGACTCGTTTGTCGGTGCCGTGGTGAACGTTGACGACTCGTCCTAGTCGCCATTCGTTTGGAGAAAGGTTGCCTTCTCGAATAACAACCAAGTCGTCCACCTGCAAGTCTGGCTGCTGTCGCTTCCACTTCGTCCGCTTATGAAGCTCGTTCAAGTACTCGTTTTTCCAACATTAACTGGTTTTCCCCATGCAAGGAGATCTCGTGAGTAAATTGAGTTACCAGTCGCGAATAATGAGAATTGTAGGGGAGAATTATAGGATGACGTTCGCTATAATTTAAGTCTTTCGACGCTCCAAGTCATCCCCCCGCTCGAAGTATGGATCTATGAACGGATTAAGTTGGAGGAATTCACTCTTTGAACTTATTCTCTGTCCCTTCTTTAAGTCAGAACACTCACTCGGAAAGTGTTGTTCTTGACAGAGTGCTATCATTCGTTGAGTGGTGGCTTTAACTTCCTCAGAGGAAATCGCGGTAGACGGAGCTGTAAATTTAGCTTTCCGAATAGGGTGCGTACCTTGAAGAAATCGCAAGACATACGACAGCACTCGCAAAGCTCTCGGAAGTGCAGAGAATCTTTGAAGAATATCGTACATCTCTACAACTTTTGTCGCGTGCGACAGCACCCGCTTCTCTTCTTGGTCGGTCTGGAACACCGAGTCATGAGAAGGCCATTCCGTTCTGTCTTTTTGAAGCCAAGAAGGGCCCTGCCACAATAACGAATTTCCAACCATGTCGGGAGCCTCGACTCCACGGCTGCCTAGATCGGCTGGGTTCGAGGACGAATCCTCATGATACCAACTCCGTTGGCCAACCTTCTCTACGATTTTGATTTCCCTATGCGAAACAAATGTCGACCAACAACATGGTGGCTTCCGTAGCCAAGCCAGAACGATGGTGGAATCAGTCCATAAGAAAATCTGTAAGGATCGAAGATCCAAGTTAGGAATCACTGATTCCACAATTTCCGCCAGAAGTACCGCGCCACATAACTCCAAACGAAGTAGTGAGATAGTTTTTACGGTGCAAACCTCGTTTTTGCTAAGAGGAGATTGATCGCAACACTGTCTCTCCTTTCGACGCGTAGGTAGATAGCCGCCGCATACGCCTTCTCCGATGCATTGCAGAATCCATGAAGCTCCATCTTTTCCGTCGGTGAGAATTGTACCCATCGTGGAATTTGGATTTTTCCTATTGCCGAGTACTCCATGGCAAACTTTGACCAGCGCTCAAGTGTTGTTGAAGATGCCTCGTCATCCCAATCCGTTCCTTCCAACCAGATGTTCTGCATTAACATCTTCGCCACTATGATGATCGGTGCGATCGATGGCTGACAAAATCTTGCGTTTTGTCACTACTTGAAATTGATCTAATTCTTTCGCAGCGAAGTAGAATTGATCCGAACGTGCACTCCATCGTATGCCGAGAGCCTTAATGCTGCTCGTATCTTCGAACTCCAAGAAGTCTTGGCTGAGCAAATGAGAAACCGGAATATCGCGCAAGACTTCTTTGCTATTGGCAGTCCACTTACGAAGTGGGAAACCTGCCGAACTTAAGGCCTCGGTGATTTGATCCCGGGCCTTAATGGTGGATTCTAAGTCGACGTACATGTCTTGCTTGAGGACTATCGAAGCGATCGGAAGCGATTCGTGAACGTCGTCGGCTAGTTGCAGAAGCGTCCTTATAGCGAGATAAGGAGCGCAGTTCACCCCGAAACTGACAGTATTCAATTGAAATTGACGAACTGGTTCACTTATTGAATCGCGAAATGCTATTTTTTGAAATTTACTCTGTTGAGGCTGAACTAGGATCTGACGATACATTTTCTCTATGTCGCTACTAAAGCCGAATTTGAATAACCTCCAGCGGATGATCAGTATCGTGAGCTCGCTTTGTAAAATTGGTCCAGGCAGTAGCACATCATTGAGGCTTACTCCATTGTCCGACGGACAGGACGCATTAAACACCACCCGAACCTTCGATATCTCCGATACTCCTTGAGTACCCTTGTATATTCCTCTCGTAAAGAGGGATTTTTTGCCAGACGACCTTCGCAGCGAAAGAACTGCGAGTAAGCTGTCTTTCGCGAGCACCCAAGAGAAACCTCTGTGGGAAAATTCTGACGAAATGGTAACGAAACTATATATTTGCCCGATTCGTCTCGCTTGGTAGTATCTTTAAAAACCTCCTCGCAGTAATTCTGGTGTACGAGCTCTGCTACGGGGCAGGTCTTCCAGTTCCCAAAAGGCTGCAAGCTGTCTATCCAGCGTCACCTCATTGTAGAATGAGCCGCATGCTGTCGTCGGCTTGGGTGAAGTCGTCCTTCCCGTCAGAATCCATCCGAAGACTGTCTCCTGAGCCAACAGCGAGCCAAGAACGTCCTTCCGTAGACCGCCGATCATTATTTGCGGATAAACGTCGCCCAACAAAATAAGATCGACTTGTCCGTTCGCGAAGAAGCGTTTACCCGCCAAAATCAGCCCCGGGAACGAATGTTGTATAGCAGCATTGATATCGCAGGTTGGCAGATTTCCCGTCAGTTCAGGTAGCACTTGCGCCGTTGTCTGAATCACCACCAAAGGATCGACCGGGGATCCCAAGGTTATGGAACACGCCTGGCTGGTTTGCGCCGACAGCGTGTTGTTGATTCCAGACACCCATGCATTCACTTTCCTCGTTGGCAGCCTAATCCGACGTCGAAGTCGTTCCGTCATGAACGAACACTCAGATCCAGAATCTATGAGCGCTCTGGCCGAAAAAATAGACCCACGATGTCTAATGTTGACTTGAGCTGTTCCCAGTCGAACCCCTTTTTTCGTGTTCGTAAAACACGACTGTACTTGGGTCGGAGGCTCACTCTCACTCTCACGCACACTCGCTTGAAACGTTTGTAATTTGCGACTTGGGTTGTCGAAACTTGACTTAGAAGGCTGCGGTCTCTGTAACCGGGAAGTACTAGGCCCTCTAATGTCAAAGACAGTTTATAAAGTCTGGAATCGACTTGTTAGAAACCTGTCCATATCTTCCCACTTAGGATTCTCCGTTTTTTCCTGGACCGAATGTTCCCACATTGAGACTGTTTACGTCAGCTCTTTCAGCATTCACAATGTATTCTGCCATTGTGAATAAATTATCAATTCGACTTGCAGATGTCGCTGTGATAGTACGGGAACAGGGACTCGTTACTTTCTCTCCCTTTTCTCGAGTCCTGTTACCCGTACCGTACGATGGGTTTCGCCTTATGCGAAAACCCAGCGCTCTTTCACTTTGTGAAGAGACGCCCTCAACGCTACACGTAAGGTTTTTGCATTGTACATATATTTAACCCCCAATTTATTTTTACCAGTGTTTTTTTATAATAGAAAATAAATTGCTTGCCATCTGCAAGCCCCAAATTGCATTTAAATTATAACTTGTGTGTTTTTACTTGCGAGAGCTTATTAATCTAAGGATCTCAAATTTTCAAAAGATCGGCTTCCTATTTCCTTGATCCCCGTTGCCGTGGAATTAAAGAGGAACTCCCAGCCCCTAAATCCTCCCCGCTCGAACATGGTCCTTCGAGCCGGATCATTCTGATTTTTTTGGTTTTTTTTTTGTGGCTGAATTGCTGTTTTTCGCGAATAAAATCGAGAAACACAAGGTGAAAACATAACCCTAAAACTGCTAAGTTGCCAAACCCCATTTAATCCCCCATTAAGTTGTGTTTAATATATTGCTGATATACTAATATATACATATAACCAATTAAACACAGCTTATAAAATTTCTTAAAGATTTTTCACAATCTTCTGTTGTGAACGAGCAGTGGATTGCGAATTGCAATCCACAATTTGGCAGCTGCCAAAAAATTGGTAAAACAAAAATTAAAGAAAAATAACATGCAAATTGATTCACACGTGTGAGTGCGGGTTATTTTCTTTTAATATATCGTGGCAACCGAGAAAACCCCGGCGACGACGTAGAGCAGAAGGGCAAGGCCGCCCCAACGATTGGAGCACAAAAATCCGTCCAAGGTAATCCTTTGTAATTTTATTATTAATCAAATAGTGTTTGCGTGCAGCACTCGAGTTGCCCGCACCGAAAAGTAGTGGGTGCTCCAGCAGCCGGCAAAACGTGTGCCAGCGTTATTGGCAGGAAGTTGTGCGCCGACTCCCTTACGTCAGTGCTGATAGATTTGTTCATCAGTGCTGGCAAAATTGCACATCAGAGCTGACAGAGTTGCACGTCAGTGCTGAAGGAGGTTGTACACCAGTGCTTCGGCGAGAGCAGCAACTAATTGGGCGGCGGCCCCAACGATTGGAGCGCCGATTCATAAAAAGGTAATCCTTTCACGTTCGTACACTTTAATTTCACTTCACTTGCAGGAACGGAAATGAAGTTGCAGAAAATTTCCATACTCTTGGACAGACGTGCCCCGGCAGACATCAAAGAGTTTGCCAGCGGCCCCAAGCCAAAGCAGCTAAATCGGGTGCGCCAACGCAGCAGCGGCGAATTCGTGCGTCAACGCCCCGGCGTTAACAACCGCATCTCCGCGCCACTGGCGGTAGCGCCATTGAAAAAAAAAAATTAATAAATTAAATTAAATTAGTATATAATAAAACCACAAAATAATTAAATTAAAAACCAAAGTGAAAATAAATTTCCAAAGTGAACTAAAATAAATTATTTTAATAAAATTCGTAAAAAACGAACAAAAGTGAAAATAAATTCAAAGATAAAATAAAATTAATTTAATTTAATAAAATTTTAACACAAAAAACAAACGGAAATTATAAATTAAAAATAAAAATTACAAATTAAATAAATTAAAAATAAAAGTGCAAAATAACATACTAAAATAATTAAATTAAAAAAAAAAATAAACTGAAAGTGAGGTGAAAAGTGGTTGCACGGGCACCAAATAGTCCCACGAGCTAAGGTGCAGCCAGAGTAAGAGTGTGCAAGTGTTGACCGCCGGCACTAGGTGCCACGAAGTCAGGCGGCAGTGCGCAACGAGTTGCTGCAAGGCCCATACCAACGGCCCAACGAATTTGCTGCAAGGCCCATACCAGTGGCCCAACGAGTTGCTGCAAGGCCCATACCAAAGGCCCAACGTGCAGCAAGGCCCACACCAACGGCCCAACGAGTTGCTGCAAGGCCCACACCAACGGCCCAACGAGTTGCTTCAAGGCCCCCACCAGTGGCCCAACGAGCAGCAAGGCCCACACCAACGGCCCAACGAGCAGCAAGGCCCACACTAACGGCCCAACGAGTTGCTGCAAGGCCCCCACCAGTGGCCCACCGTGCAGCAAGGCCCACACCAACGGCCCAACGGTGCAGCACGGCCCACACGATTGGCCCAACGAATCTGCAGCAAGGCCCCCACCAGTGGCCCAGCGAATTTGCGGCAAGGCCCACACGAACGGCCCAACGTTCAACAAGGCCCCCACCAACGGCCCAACGAATATAAATCCACGACAGCAAAAGTAAGCAGTAATACAAGGTAAGCCTTTGACATTCAACACGTACATATGTAATTCGTGAGTGACGAAAGTACGAAATTTTTTGTGAGACTATTACGGGCCTTTGCCCGTCGAAATCTTAATCAATAAAGACCATTACGGGTATTTTCCCGTCGACGTTTCGAATTATTGAATACATAAAAAATATAAAAACTTTTCAAAAAATTAAAATAATGTTTTTTTTGGTGTAAATTGGATTTTTTTTTTTTTGGCCATCCATATAAGGTTGTGTGGCTGGTTTAAAACCATTGGATTTCGGTACCTTTTTTCGCCTTTTGGAAAATTGGTTGGTTTTTCTTCAAGCGATTTTTTTGATTAGTGGTATTTGAAATTTTCCTTTCCTTTCCTAGGACGAGGTATCAAACGCATTTTGCAATTTTTACTCGGTGGGACGAGACACTTTGTTCACCACTAGTACGTTTTTTTTGTTTTATAGAAAATTAATTGAGTTCTTCCGGTTGTGCGATACACGGAAAGAAATCAAGCCAATTAATTTTCTTAATTCTCGTTTTGTTGAACATTGATTTTTTCCGCGTTATAATTTTTATAATTAACGGTTTTAAATTAGTGTATTTTATTCGGTCAAGCCATTCGGAAGGCCTTCGAAGAAATTAAGTTTTCTGAGGGAAATAGATTCGACTTTTTTTTGGATTTTCATTTCCGGCTTTTTCCGTGATTTTCCCCAGTGGTCCCTAACACTGAGGGAAATAAATTCGACTTTTTTTTGAATTTGCATTTCCGGCTTTTTCCGTGATTTTCCCCAGTGGTGCCTAACACTGAGGGAAATAAATTCGACTTTTTTTGGATTTTCGGATTTTTATTCCTGGCTTTTTTCGTGATTTTCCCGAGTGGAGCGTTACACTGAGGAAAATAAATTTACTTTAGTCTCTGACTTATTTTGTCTCGTGACTCAATCGGGATTTCATTCAGTGGTGCGATACACTGAGCTAATCTTAATGTTGTCTGGTTTTTCGAAATATTTTTCAGACGTCGAAGTTTGACCATCTGAAACCTTTTTAGTGGATTGGTCTTTACGACATTAAATTTATATCGTTTCAAGCTTGCTCCTGCTTTTGTTTTTTAGCACTGATATGGCCACACTCAACGATTTTTTCGCGCATGCGATGCGCTGCTTGAGTTTGAGTCGGGCTATAACACGATGCCCAGTAACTCCCATTCGATCTTCTCTCTGAAAATACAGCCTTATGCGAAAATCCAGCGCTCTTTCACTTTGTGAAGAGACGCCCCCAACGCTACACGTAAGGTTTTTGCATTGTACATATATTTAACCCCCAATTTATTTTCACCAGTGTTTTTTTATAATAGAAAAAAAATTGCTTGCCATCTGCAAGCCCCAAATTGCATTTAAATTATAACTTGTGTGTTTTTACTTGCGAGAGCAATATAACATTCGGCTTATTAATTTAAGGATCTCAAATTTTCAAAACATCGGCTTCCTATTTCCTTGATCCCCGTTGCCGTGGAATTCAAGAGGAATTCCTCCCCGCTCGAACAGAAAGGGTGACCTCAGGTAGCTTCGCTGAGCAAAGGTATGATATGATCGCATCCCAATTCGTTATGTCAATTTTATGAATCTGGAGTGCCAATATGCAGTTATTAATTTCGCGTTGAAGATCTTTAATTGCATTTACAGATTCAGTTCCTACCGGAGATAGGTTGAAGAGAATCTTCAATTGACTATTAACGAGAACTCTTTTATTCTCGTAGCGATCAGTAAGGTTTTTCCATGCCGTTGAAAAACCGCCAGTTGTAAGTGAGCACTTACGAACTATTTCCTTTGCTTCCCCTGAGTCTTTTGGTTTAAGTGGAAAAGTGTTTCCACTGGGTTGAGCCGCTTATTTACAATGTAAATAACATGTCACGAAATGTTGGCCATGACAGGTAATCTCCCTTAAAAACTTCCGTGTCGCACGGTGGGAGACGGATATGGTGCTCCAAGTCAGAAAACTCCGCAGCCATTTCCTTTTCGGCTTTATTTAGCTTGGAAGTGAGATCACCAATCACTTCCATGCATTTGAGATAAGCCGCGTAGGCTTGTTTGTGCTTTTTCTTAGCAGCAGTAGCCTCTTTTGAAGAGTTCGCGGAATCTGTGCTTAAAAACTCTATATAAGCGCGTTTCACTCTACCCCAAGATTCCTTGATTCTTTCATTTGTATATCCAGGACCGTTTGATTTTGATCAGTTGACGCAAAATCTCTAAAATCGGCTTCGAATTCAATTAGTGAATCTGTTAATTGCACAAAAGTGGCCATGATAGCTTGTTGGATTATTCGCGGTTGGATAAAATCCGAAAAATGCACGGAATGCCGAAAGTTGTAATGAATAATCCAAGAAACCACTCAAAATGCGAAAAGTTTTTTGAAAATCACAGAGCCGATTGAGTTTTAAAACAAAATAAAAATTTAAGACGACGAAAGAAGTGAAACCCCAGCAACAAACCAGCAAAATAAATAAAATGTACGAATATAATTTTTTCCTTTAATAGGTTGAGTTCACTCAGTTGACTCTGAGGAATTTAAATTATTAAGTATCGAAGCGAATGTGTACAAACGAAGATATCGAAAAATTAGTCAGAACGACTTTAAAATAAAAATAAACTTCTTGTTCCTGTAACAATGTAAATGTGTATATTTATTTATTTATTTAATGAAAGTGGTTGTATCTGTAAGACTTTTAGTCTTTTATAGTGCATCAACTGGATGGTAGTTACACAAAATTGAGTTCTTGCATAATACTATGTAAACTTAAGGTTAACTTAATGTTAACAAATAGGCAAAGGGAAAAACTAACATACATTTATTTAAATACATTAAATTACCATTAAATTAAATTAATTTTAGAATTAAGAATTTACATTTTAAAATTACAATCAAATTTAAATTTAATTTAAACGTAAATGTCAGCTTGCGGCTAAACATTAGACGTTAAAAGTTATTTTTATTTTTATTATAAAGTATACAAATAGGAAGACAGGAATTTGGTTTCTTAGGAGAAAAAAAGACAGAGACAAGAGAACAGTCGTATTGCAATCGTATTCATTTTAAAGTTTTAAAAAAATTATGAATTACGACTTTGTAGTTACCCCTATTCACAGCAGCCTTAATAGATTCAGGAATGGAATTCCAAAGTCTTACAGCACTTACAAAAAACAGTCTTGATGTGGATAGGTAGGAACATTTAGGGATAACCAGGTTATGAAGCCTGCTTTACCTTGTTGACTTTAACTTCTCGTATAGGTACCAGGGAGTTTTAAATTCTATAGGCTTGAATATAAATATGCAATTTCTAGCTGCTAGATAATTAAAAATGCTACATCCTAGAATTTTGTTTCTCCATAAAGAGATGTGGTCATATTTTTATAGGCCGTAGACGTAACGTGTAACATTATTAAACGCTACATCTATTTTATGGGACGATATAGAGTCAAGTTTGCTATAAACAAGCTCAGAGTAGGTTATGTGTGGTACGATAAGTTGAATAGCTAACTTTTTTCTCGTTTCCAAGGGTGTAAATGACGCTGACATTCGTAACCTACGTAAAACATTATACACATTACCTACAACTTTATTTATGTGGTCAGAACAGCTCAACTTCGAATTAATAACAAAGCCTAAGTTTCTTGTTTTGTCAGTAAACATGAGGGTACTGTTACCAACAAAAAGTTCTGGAAGATCTCCTACATGTACCACACTATTACTGATTGGCAACACATATGACTTGGCAGAATTTAGACAAAGACAATTGTCATGAGCCCATTGCGAAATTGTTGACATGTCACTATTAATTTTGTTACACAAATCCTCCACAAGACCAATACAACTAGACAAATACAGTTGGATGTCGTCAGCATAGGCATGGACATTGACATACTGACACACAGAAAACACATCATTGACAAAAAGACTAAACAAAAGAGGACCAAGGACAGAGCCCTGTGGCACACCATAGGTAACATTACAAGACATTGAGGATACAGCCTTGCCCACCACCTTTTGAGTTCTGCCCGCAAGATAGCTGGTCATAAGTTTAATGGAGCTGTCAGAAAATCCAAAGAGATATTTAAGCTTTTTACAAAGAAGGTCATGATTTACTAAGTCAAATGCTTTAGAAAAATCGAGAAGGCAAAGAAAAGGAAGGTGCAAGGTTTGCCACAGAAGTTAAGTACCTTGGCCTAATCATGGACTCTAAGCTTCAGTGGAAAAGCCATGTAAACTCGACCATCCCCAAAGCTACGGGGGCACTCATGGTGTGCAAGCGTCTAGCTGGTAAATCCTGGGGATGCACCCCGAAGATTTTGAGATGGATGTACACCATGATAGGTAGACCAATAGTTACGTACGGAGCAGTTGCTTGGGGCTCAAGGACCAACCTGGCTACAGTAAGGCAATCTCTTGCCAAACTGCAACGCCTGGGATGTGTCTTCATTAAGGCAGCAAAACGCACAAAGCTGAGCTTTGCGAGAGAAGGCTACGGCAAATTCAAGGTACTATCGTCCAAAAATAGGGAGAAGTTGGGCTGTCAGCTCCCATATAAAGAAACAGTGTTTGAAAGACACTTCAGAATTGGTGACATTACAGAAAAAAATGTCGTGGAAGCCCTCTCTTCTGGGGAGCTGGGTTCGGCGAAGTACATTGCAGTGGTATACTGATGGCTCCAAGATCGAGGATGGTATTGGGGCAGGCGTCTATGGTCCCAGAGCTAAACTCTCGATACCCATGGGCACCTTTCCCAGCATCTTCCAGGCGGAAATATATGCGATCAACGTTTGTGCCGAATTAAATCGGCAAAGCAACTATCGCGGTGAGAGAATACTCAACTTAAGCGACAGCCAGGCAGCGCTCAAAGCCCCTACGTCCTTCGAGGTAAAATCCTCAATGGTCCTGGAGTGCATAAATAGACTCAATGAACTGGCAAAAAGGAATACCATAAGTCTTTCATGGGTTCCAGGTCGAATCCCATAGGACCAGAGCCCTTCTTTCCAATACGACCAAGCACTATAAACGAGGCTCTCAGAAAGGAACCTAGACAGCTCAGGACCCAGCAATGGAAAGAGACACTGGGCCTGCTACAGGCAAAGAAACTATTGGGGGGGAGGTATAGTAACAAACGATATAAGATACTAATAGACCTCCCAAAAGCAAAACTTTGAATCCTCACAGGCATTCTCACAGGTCTCTACAGATTGAGGGGTCATTTGCATAAACTAGGTATCTGGTCGAGCGACCTGCTTCTGGAGTGCGATGCTGTGGCTCGACGAAGGGAGAGATGGCTAGGTCAGATGTGGCCTAAGGAGGAGTACATACACCCCCTGTCACCGGGATCCATCTTAAAATTCATAGATGCTCTTGGTCTAGGGGATGTGTTGTAGGTTACTGAGGGCACAATAGACCAATTGGTCGCAGTGCGATCCTCTTTTATTTATCTATCTAACTGCGTATCGATAGTTTGTGTGTCGTAGCCAATAAAACTTACATAAATGCAGGTTGCAGTGCCTTATCTTGTGATGACCATGATAATGTTTAACACATAATCTCCAAAAAAACTGGGTTGGTCAAAATTGGCGCACTAGATTGTTTGACACTAAGAAATCTGCTACTTCACTTATATTTGAATGAAATTGGCCTAAGCCGAAGAGAAACTCCTTTATTCGAGATACTACACAAAATCACTCGCGCAATTTGATATTTATTTCAATAAACCGCGGAAGCACTTTTTGTGAAATCACGTAGATATGTACATATGTATGCGTATGCTCAAAATTAACATTATGTATGTACTTATGTCTTTTTTCCTGTGAGTGGATGTATACGTTGGTAATCCTTGTGGTGGTGCAGTTTTTAATTCGTATGATGTGCAGATGTCGTAAATATTGGAATGATTTGCTCCAATTTCCGAAAATCTTTAGAAAGCCAATTGATAATGTGCCGAGACCTTTTTAGTAAAAAACACGTTGGTTCCTTTCCAACGGCGACGAAGGACCATGGACGAAACTGCCGCAATTCCCTTGGTCTCGTGGGCAGTCTGTTTTTAAATAAAAAGAAGAGCAATTCGTATTAGGCGAATGGTCAAATATATGTATTTGTTTATTAACAAATTGGAATCTATATCACAGTAGAAAATATTACACTTGGTTATGTCCTTAGGTGTTGGCTGGCGTAGAAAAAAACTGCTGTGTGCTGGTTATCGGTCCAAAAACGAGTGAACCATGGATTTTTTCCTATTTGTTGCCGGACCGGCTGTTTTGACTTAACAAACCAGTTGGAAAAAACCATGAAAATTACCCAGCAGTAAACTAATTCAGGCTGCTGGCCTGAACATATATATATACATGTAAATCCAAAACGAGCTTAGCGGCTTATATTTACGTATATATGTACGTATATATGTCAGTTTATATGTATATGGCAATATATACAATTTGGTGTTTTTAGGGTAGGAGCGGAAAATTATTTGTTTTATTATAAGTGAAAACCTTTTTCGGTCAATTGATACGAATATATTAAATTGGGAAGTGCTGTTATTTTGTTTGACACTGTATTGTCAATGATTCTTATATGTATGTTTGCATGTTTATGCACATACATATGTCGCCCGCAAGCTTGATTTGCTTTGGCAGGAATAACGAAAGGGAGGGAATAAAGTAAAAGCGAAAATTGCTTGGGAGCTTAGTGGTGAGCGGTTTTTGAGGTATATAAAAAATGTATGTAGGGTTAGGGTGTGCGAAATATACGTTTGAACGTATATGTTTATTTGCATTAAGCGGATGAATTTATAGGGTATATATGTGTGTTAGAGACTTATTTTTCCCGTTTTTGGTGCCTCTATCTATGTATGTATATGTATATACGTCTATATACATACATATGTGTTTTAAGTTTAGCGGGTTCTGGGATGGAGTATATGAATACGAGTATATACATAAATATGTAGGCCAAATGCGCGCCAATTTTTGGACGATTTTGTTTATGTACATACTTAACTCTTGAGCGGTATATGAAATATCGAGATTTTGGAATCCGCTAAACCTTATGTATTTTAGTAAATGGACAATCTTACTTGGGCACTCCTTTTTTGTGTATGTACAAGCCGCTGGCCTTTGTCGAGACTGTACTCTTGAGCGACGGTGGGCTTGTATCCTTGCCTCGCATCCACAAATTGGCGTGTTGTTGCATTGTTGAATATTCTGACTTAGGTGTTGTTATGCAAATTATTTATATTTATATATTTACCGTTTTATTAAAAATACATTTGGCGTTTGTTTTATTCACCGGAGGTAAGTAGTTTATATATACATTTTTTCTTTTTGTATTCAGATACACCTTTCGGAATTTTCGTTTTCAATTGTTTTGAGGTAGGTATACACTTTTTTTAACATTCTTTTTTTCGCTGTTGAAGTTTTTGGGTTTTGCTTGTTTTCGGGTAAACACGTTTTTCGCTAATTTTCTGGTGTACACACCCTTTTGGATTTTGCTTATTTTCAGTTTTATCTTTTATTTTCCTGCACACCCTTTTTTCAATTTAGATATTTTGATATTCGCGCACCGGTTTATACTTCCGTTAATGCACTCGCACATACGTACAAATATACACACGCACATACGTATAAAATATTATGGTCTTAGTATTGAACCTAAGTATCCGGAAGGGATCCCATCGTCCGTAACCAGATATTCGACTAGACTTTTTTGACGTTTGTGCATCAATGCGGGGCACTTCTCCAGGACGTGTTTAGAAGTTTCTTTCTCTTCCCTGAAGAATCTGCAACGTTCCTGCCAATAAGGTCTTACGGTTGATTTGCGGAATAGGGTTCCCTGGAAGTTTGGATCTTCCTTGTGAACGTATAACTGACGATAAATTTTTTTAATATCGCCATTGAAGACATACTTATGTAATCGCTATTTGAATATTATAAGCATAAGGTCATTTTGGAGAGTAGGACTTGTATGCAGTACGTCGTTGAGTGAGAGGCCGGTCAGGTTTGATAACTGCGTGATCTGGCAAGTATAAAAAGAAATATTTGCCATCACGTACGATTTCTCGGGGATTTGTGGATTCCATGTGATCCAGAGTCAAACCTTCGAATATGTGTTTTTGAGTTCTGCTTTCTTCTCAATATTTCTCTCGATGCTGAGGTACTGTAACAGTGCCACTGTTGCTGAGCTGCAGGCCTAGAGTGTCCTAGTGCAATTGAGTCGGGAAACGTGGACTTGAACAGCAGCTTTACTTCATATCGACCATCTTCTCTCCAAACTGTGGTGTTTTGGTAAAGTTCCTCGCACAACTCATAGTCGGCTGTGTGAGTGGGAGCCGATAGTACCTCCTCTTGTTCTCAAAATCTTTTGAGTAGATCTCCAAGAATTCGGCTGAGCTGAGAATGGCGCTACCTATCATCATATCTATATTGGCGGGTGGAAAGCAGTTGGGGTCTACTAGAGGCAGTGATGCGTATTCTTGGAGATCAGTGTATGTCATCTTGAATGATGGTAAGAAGTGAGTCAATTGGGGGAGTATTATTGCGTGAGTTGCACTTTTTATTTTAAGATCAGGCGAACAAATCGTGAGTGAACATATTTTGTTTGCAAGTTACATTTTTAACCCTGCCTCTGAGTTATTCACCTCGTTGATATTCCACCACTTTTCGCAATATCGGTCAAGTTTTGGGGTTTCGTAGAGGAATTTCTTGCAAGTGTATCCTTGTTCCTCTTCTTCAGACTGGGATTTGGACCTTGTCTTTACTCCGGGAAGAGGTTGAAGAGTTTGGAGCTTTTCCTGCTTGTCTTCTGCCATTTTGAGTTAGTATTTATATACAACCCTGTAGATAGCTTTTAATTTGAGTTAGATGTTTTAATTTTTCTCAACACTGTACTGTCTCAGCGCGTCTGAGCACAGCAATTGTTTGTTTATTTGTGTGAGCAAAAATACTATGTAACCGCTTTTAATTTGGGATAGGTGCTAGGTTTTTTCTCAACACTGTAATAGGGGTGGTGATATATCTTTTCACAACACTGTACTGTTTATATGTCAGAGCGTTTTTATATGTACATATGTATGTATATATGTATGTAAATCCAAAATGTGCTTAGCGGCTTACGTATATATGTACGTATGTATGTACATATGCCAGTTTATATGTATGTATATGGCAATATATACACTTTTGTGTTGTTAGGGTAGGAGCGGAAAATTATTTTTTTTTATTATAAGTGAAAATTTTTTCGGTCAATTGATAAGAATAAAAATTTGTATACTATATACATTATATATATTATATATATTTTTTTTTATTATCTCTTGTTTTCAGGTACACCTTTCGGAATTTTCGTTTTCAGTTGTTTTGAGGTATGTATACATTTTTTTTTTAATATTTATTTTTTCGATTTTGAAATTTTTGGCTTTTGCTTGTTTTCGGGCAAACACTTTTTTCGCAAATTTTCAAGTATGTACACCCTTTTTGGAATTGCTTAATTTCAGTTGCACACTTAAAATTTTGATGTTTGCTTATTTACAGGTTAACGCTTTTTAATTTTTATCTTTTATTTTCGTGCACACCCATTTTTCAATTTAGATTTGTACTTATTTGGTGGACGGGCCGCACTGTGTTACATACTAAACTGTGGGCAATTTGTAGTTTTTTTCGTTAATGTTTAAAATAATAACGTAAAAATTATTTTTTTTAATTTTTTGAAACCGCACTGTATTTAATATGATTTTTTGCTAATCGCGCAACGGTTTATAATTCCGTTAATGCACTTGTACATACCTACAAATATACAAACGGTTTTTAATAGGTATAAAATATTCTTGATTTGTTTTTTTTTGTTTAAACTGGTTTCGGCACCATATTCATTATTATGAATAATACACTTTAGTTTCGGTTTTTAATTTTGTGTTCTTCAATTTATGTTTATTGAATTGAGTTAAGTTTTAAATTTTCTTTTATTTTACAATTTACAAATTTATTGGTATTTTGAACCGGTAGGTCGCCAACTAACATTCCTTTTTACACAAAAACTAATTGCCCGCTCGGCTCTCTCAATGCAATTATGGCCGGCGGATCCGTTAACAATGAAGAGATGAGTTTTAACATGCATTAAGGTTGGCACATAGTACATATTTTCAGGTAAGTATGTATTTAAATACATTTAATTTAAGGTAAGTAATGTTTTTAAATTCGAGTCTTTCGAACTTTTGTTATCATGCTACCAACATGTTTCAGCTGTGGATCACTTTTAACTATTTTTAGCACGTCTGCATACGATCCTCCGCAGTTACTTTTAATAATTAGTGCATCGGGGCGTACTGGCTTTATAGGCTTTCTTTTGAACTGTACTGTCGTCCACTGGGGCTCTTCCCTCATTTTTGATACTTCAAATGGGCCGTTTGTTTTTCTCTCTTTTTCGGTTGGCACTGCTCTACCTTGCTGAACTTCTTTTTTCCCCTGTACTGCGCTTTGCTCATGGTAGTTTTCGGAGTATGGGTCTTTGCCTTTTCGTAGAGTATCGACAACTCGGAGATTAAATCTCGGATCTGCTGGTTAACTGACCTTCTCTTACTATCGTCCATCATGTCGTGGGGCTCACGTATTTTCGCCCCTAGCATAACCCACGCGGGGCTTTTCAGATCTGTGAACGGTTGTTCGGGCTCTGGTGAGCATGACCGTGACTTCGGCGGAGAGTACGCAAGACTGGGATGAGGAGGACCTACATACTATGAGATCTTTAGCCCTTGGGGGGGCGACCTTGTGACACTCATAGTTTGATTTTAATGTTAACGATGGATTTATCGAGGCGGCCTGTTCAAACGTGCATGGCTTTACTTGGTTGAGTGCCACTTGAGCCGTGAGTGTAATCCTTTGGGGTTTCTGATTACTCGACCCTTGAGCTTTTGGTGGGTAATGGAGAAGACAGTGGTGTTTTTTTTGGAAATACACGCAAGTGAAATTACTTCGACAATCCTTCTCTGCGTGTTAGTAAGATAAACAATTTTTGCATTAGTTATGCTCTTCATCATTAACGCAAATCATCATTGAGTGCTTGGAACTGCATAATTTACAAAACACTGTCCTTTTTGACTCAGTGTGAATAGAGTGAGTTTTGTTACTTTTTTCGTTGTATGAGTCCTGAGCTGTTGACTTACGCGTGGTTAAGTTGGGTTGAGTTGTCTTCGGCTCATTATGTTGTAGTATGCACATACATAACCAATACACATTACAAACTAATACACAAATATGCTAAACGATAACATACAGGCATACAAACATACACAATGCACTTAGCACAGAATGAGCATACTGACACACACACAACAAGTGCAAGTACTTTTGGTGATTGACCGCTTAGCAAAAACACATAACACACTCCGGCATCAAATTGCTGTCATTGCATTTCGGCAATTTGAAGGCCAATAAACAAAACAAACACTAAGTGCATTTTACCCAAATCATATTTTATTTACTACCGTGTGAAATCAATGCGTGAGAAAATATTTCTAATTTCATGTTGATTTCCCATTGGTTAATTAAGAATTATAAATAAGTTTCCTCTGTGAGGAAATTAGTATATAAGACCAACAATTTGGAAAATAAAGTTAATAATAATTTACAAGCTTAACTGTTTGGATCTTATTATTCAAAAGAGCGGCCTAGTGGCCTACATATATAGCGTGTCGCGCTTTGTACGACGAATGTTAGGGAAACAATTCATATTTTATTAACAACAAATATTACATGGCGATCCTGCCAAACTGGCGACCATCGACAATTTTTTTCGACATCTAATGAAAAAGACTTGAAAATCAGGACATAGAAAAAATGACTGATATAAATCAAACGATCAGCAAAGCTGAGTTTGATCAAATTTTTTTGAAATATTCAAAAATTCTTGAATATAAACCGGAAGATCCACCAGCAAATGCTCCAAAATATATACCAACACCTATTAAATCAGGCCCAAAAAGACTTACGATAAGTGAATACAGAAAAAGACAGGAACAACACAGTATTGATTATAAAAATTTTCAGCAAACAATTTCTGAGAAGTCAAAAAGAAAATCAAGAGCCGGTAAAGCGGTGAGATATAGAAAACAAATGCGAGAGTTATATCAACTTATACATATAACGAATGGAAAAGAACAGAAGAAATACTTAGATAAATTAAAACAACTTAAAGAATGTGCGGCCCAAAGCAGAACCAGCAGGGACCAGCTGAAGTAATTAATAACAATATCAACGACAGCGTGGTAACAAAAGAAGACCACAACACCACCTATTTAATATATTTAATATTAGTAATTATAATAATATATGGTTTATATAGATTACATAAGTATTATAAAAATTTTGTTAAAAAACAAATAACAAGATCAGTGGCCAATATTAGTGCCTAAATAGCTAAAATATGAAAATTAAAATAAATACATGGACAAAATAAATAATATTTTAATCTATTTAAAAAAGAATCCAAATAGAACATATTCAAATGCATATATAGAAAATACTAAAGATAAAATAAAGCAAATTTGGTCAGAATTGATTCTAAAACACAAGCAGCACGAAATAGATGAAATAAAACCAAAATTTCAAGAAATAACTTCAAAAATATATACATTTTTAAATGATAAAATGGCAAACTTTGATATTTCTACTGCTTCAAAGATAATCCCCGAGTTCGGAGGAGAACAATATCTTCTAACCAAATTTGTAGACACTATAGAATTTTATACTTTAAATGATGCACAAAAATTAATGCTCACAAAATATATTCTAGCAGGGAAACTTTCTCAAAAAGTAAAAGACAGACTATTAGCTGAAACAGAGCCAACCACTATTGATCAGCTCAAAGAAACTCTTGAAAAATTATATAAATTGAATAAAAATCCGCTGAAGCTACAAAACACGCTTAGTGTGATAAAACAAAATAACTTACCATTGCAAAATTTTGCATCGAAGATTGAGAGCATAACAGCCTCACTTAATGAAATTCAAATATCGCAGCAAGGCTCAGAATCTAAATCGATAATTATCAAACTAAATGACCAATTGGCATTAAACGCTTTTAAAAATGGTGTAAATGAACCATTAAAATCAATTGTTTTCGCGGCTAGACCAAAGACTTTTTCCGAAGCACTGCAAACAGCTCAAGAGGCAGATGTACCAACTAACAACTCGAACATATATCGGACAAGAAATAACAATACTAGTTACAATAATAACTATAATAATAACACGCGTCAACCATTTAATACAAGAAATAATAATGGAAACAGAAGGTATGACGATCGCAATCGTGTTTCTAATAATACAAATAATAACAGAAATTATAATAACAACAATAGGAATTATAATAATAACAATAACAACAGAAGTTATAATAACAGCAACAGGAATAATGATAATAACAATAGAAATTATTCTAACAACAGAAATAATGACCGACGTCCTCAAAATTCTGATCAGAACAGAACAAATAATAATAATCAAAATAAAAATTCTCAGGAAAACTAGGACGTCCCCAGATGAAAGAAGCTGGGGTCATAAATAAAACTTTAAACACGTATAGTATAGCCCAAAAAGACACAAATTATATCATAATTAAATCAAAGACAATACGAAAACCAATAACATTTCTAATAGACACAGGTGCAGACATATCAATTATAAAAAATGCATCTATAGAAGACAGTCCAATAACAAATTGTCAACAATATAACATAAATGGACTTAGTGACAATTTATTAACAACAAATTCGAAAACAAATCTTTCACTTCAATCTGATGAATTTATGATTGAACATACATTTTATATTTTTAACAATATTAACATATCTACAGATGGAATTATAGGTAGAGATTTCTTGACAAAATATAATTGTAAAATAGATTATGAAACCTTTGTACTCACAATTATATATGAAGAACAACAAATAATCTTGCCAATGTACATGAAACTCAGTACATTACCAAGTATTAATTTGCCACCTAGAACAGAAATTATTAAAGAAGTAGACATTGACTTAAATGAAGACAGTTTAGTATGTGCTAGTGAAATAACACCAGGCATATTTATAGCTAACACAATAATTCCAAAGAAAGGTCACAAACATATAAAGTTCATAAATACAAATGAGTATGACATAACAATTAAAGATATTCCATTACACATACAACCAATAAAAAATTTTACAATTCTAAAATATGACTCAAAATTTAATTCAAACGACCGAATTAATTTTATTAAAAATACAATAAATTTTGAAAATTTAGATCCACAAGCAAGAGAATCTATAATAAATATTTGTACCAAATACAATGAGATTGTTCATCTAAAAGGAGACATTTTAACAAAAAACAATTTCTATACACAAAATATTTCTGTACATGACAAAACTCCAGTTTATATAAAAAACTACAGATTACCAAATACACATGTTGAAGAGATTAACCAACAAGTTGACAAATTAATTAAAGAGGACATTGTTGAACATTCGACCAGTCCATATAATTCACCATTATTAATTGTGCCAAAGAAAAGCACAAATGATGAAACTAAATGGAGATTAGTAGTTGACTACAGACAACTAAACAACAAAATTGTAAATGATAAATTCCCATTAACAAGACTAGAAGATGTGTTAGACAAATTAGGCAAAGCCAAATATTTTTTAACCTTGGACATGACCAGCTCATTCCATCAAATACCTTTAGATAAGCAATCCAGACCGCTTACAGCTTTTTCGACTAATAAAGGACATTATCAGTTCAAAAGGCTACCTTTTGGTTTAAAAATTGCAACTAATAGTTTTCAACGCATGACGACTATAGCTTTGAGTGGACTCCAAGAAGCTGCATTTTTATATGTAGACGACGTAATAATTTTTGGTTCAACTCTAAAAGAACACAATGAAAATTTAATAAATGTTTTCGAAAGACTAAAACAATATGATTTAAAACTAAATCCAGACAAATGTAACTTCTTAAAAACAGAAGTAGTTTATTTAGGTCACCTTATAACAGCAGAAGGTATCACGACTGATCCAAATAAGTATGACACTATAACTAACTTTCCATGTCCAAAAGATGCAGACGAGGTACGTAGATTTGTAGCATTTTGTAACTACTATAGACGTTTTATAGAAAATTTTGCGCAAATAGCTAAACCGCTAAACGAATTATTAAAGAAAAACAAACTCTTTATATGGTCAAAAGAATGTGAAATAGCTTTCAAAACTCTTAAGTCAAAACTAACGACACCACCTGTTTTGAAATATCCCGATTTCTCCAAACCTTTTATTTTGACTACTGATGCATCAAACTATGCATTAGGAGCAGTTTTATCTCAAGGGACGCCTGGAGAAGACACTCCAATAGCATATGCAAGTAAATCTTTGAACAAACATGAAGTCAACAAACCAATAATAGAAAAGGAGTTATTAGCCATCCATTGGGGAATTAACTATTTCAGACCTTACTTATTCGGTAGAAAATTCATGGTATACACTGACCATAGACCATTAGTAAGTTTATTCACACATAAAAACCCGTCATCAAAGTTAACAAGAATACGAGTAGATCTTATGGATTATGATTTTGAAATAATTTTCAAACAAGGAAAGATGAATACAAATGCAGACGCGCTATCAAGAATTAAAATTACGTCAAACGAATTAAGAAAAATGATACCATCATATGATATGCTTACAATTACAAGAGCGGCTAGTAAAAAATTAGAAAATGAAAAATTAAATGGCATAGAAAGCGAAAAGCTAAATGAAAAATTAAATGGCAAAGAAAGCAAAAAGCTAAATAAAGATATAAATGGCATGGCAAGAAAACCACTTGCAAACAGAACTAGTGCTGCAACTCAAGAGAAGCTTGATCACCTTCACATTTGGGAAGCAACGTCATTATCAGACGTCACGCATATTAAGAAATTGCAATTTCAGTTCAAAAAGAATATTATGTATAATGAAAAAGCCAATATAGTAGCGCAAAAGAAAAATATTGTTGTTGAATATAGCGATAAATCGTTATCAACTATGACGTTGATTCTGAGGAAGCTAGGATTATTCGTAGAACAACATAGCTAAATTAGCAGTCTCTGCAGAAGACAAAATTTTCCAATATATAAGCATGCAAGAATTTAAAGAAAAATGGAATAAGCTACAAAAAGAAATGAAAACTAATACAGCCATTATAGTATATACACCGCCAAAAGAAATAAAGAATATTAAAGAAATGAAGCGTCTAATAAGCAAATATCATGATGAAGAATTAGGAGGACATATAGGAATCTCCAGATGCATTAAAAAATTAAAGCAAAGATATGTTTGGAAAAACATGAGTAACATGGTAAAGAATTATATTAATAACTGCAAACTATGCAATGAAATAAAAGTAACTAAATATACGAAAGAAAAAATGACCATGACAGACACTCCAACAACTTCATTTGAAACAATTACAGTTGACACAATAGGCCCTTTACGTCCATCAAATGGATACAGATACATTCTGACTTTTCAATGTGAACTTACAAAATATATAGCAGCATTTCCAATGCAAAGTAAAGATGCAGTTACTGTAGCAAGAACAATTGTTGAAGGATTTATATTAAAATATGGATGTTTTAAAACCATAAAAACTGACAAAGGTACAGAATTTACAAACGAATTACTTACCAACATATGTAAACTATTAAACATAGACAAAAAGGTTTCAGCACTATTTCACCATGAGACATTAGGAGCATTAGAGCGAAACCATAGAGTACTAAATGATTACCTACGAGCACTTCAAAAAGAAGACAATTGGGAAGACTTATTACCCTATTACGTGTACTGCTACAACACAACGCCAAACTGTACAACAAATTATTCTCCACATGAGCTAGTGTTTGGAAAAACTAGCAGTCTACCTTGCGAAATACTTAAATCTAAAAACAAATTATACAATATTGATGATTATCTGACAGAGCTCAAACTGAAACTTATACATGCTCATAATATGGCTCATCAATCTTTAATACAAAATAATACTATGTTCTGACTGCGCCGTTAACTCGAGTTTATGAGCAATTTTGGAGTTTAACGTCAAACACTTCTGATAAACTCGGAGTTTACCATACAAATATTTTTCCTTTAACTCGCCTTAAACACTACTTTCATTTGGTGTTTATGCAAATACAACTCTTATTTGCAACAAAATTAGGCCGCACTGTTGACAAATTTTGGCATCACTGTTTAAAAGTTTTGCTGCACTGTTTATAATTTGACAGTTCATGTAATTGTAAACAAAGTGCAAAATAATACGGAAATGGAATCCGCGAATTTTTTACAAACTCCAGCCAAAAAGCGGCGAAGGAAGGATTTTTGGGGCAGCGGAGCAGAAGCTTGCTTTGTTGAGTTGTGGGGCCAGAAGATAGACGAATTGCGAGGCGTCAGGAAAAACACGCATGTCTACAAAGAAATGGCCTCTGACTTAGCAAAGCAAGGTTATGATCTGTCTGTCCCAGACATTAAATATAAAATTGCGAATTTAACTGCGAAATACAGGTAAGATATTAGCGAATTTAAATAAAATATCAATTAAAAGTGTATGTACTAATTTTCCAGAAAGTGTAAGGAGACTATTGGGCCGTCAGGAGGTTCGCGGGCGGAGTGGCCGCTGTACGAGGCAGTGCACCAGATAATTGGAGCACACCGAATCAATAATGTTGATGTTGTTGTGGAGGAAAGCATCCAATGTAAATATGTGTTTTTGCTTTGTTTCACGCTTTATTTTAATTAGCTTTTATGTATGTACACACGATTTTAGACAACTCGGAAGAGATAGCACAACCTCAGTCCCATATGTCGTTGCCGCCACCTTCGCCGTTGACCCCTGAGCTGTCGATGCCGTTGCTAGCAGAATTGCCATCGGGTTCCAATACTCGGCCGGCAAAAAATAACATCGACAAATTAATTACGATGTATGAAGAGTTTGGCAAATGCTACAAAGAAGCAGCCGCCGAACAAAGCAGAATGGGGGAAGAAATGGCGAAGGTAGAAAAGGAGAAAGTGGAAGTTTTGAAAGAGATGCGCGACGACAACAAAAAACTGAACGAAGGCATACTCAATTATTTAAGTCGTTTGAATTAAAATGGAAAAATAAATATTGCAAAGTATATGTAAAAACATGTGTAATCTTGTTTATGAAAACTTAGTGTTTACGTTTTTTACAAGTACCTCCAAACGTAAGTATGTAAGTTGGTATGTTTGAAATTTGGTTATTTACATGTTGTTTATGCAATACATATGTATATATGTACAAAGAAGTGTATAGGCGAATGCAGATACATATTTAGGTATGTAAATACATTGAATTTGTACATATTTGCATTTACGTATGTGACGATACCGATATTAATATTTGCTGATGAATGTATTATGTATGTACATATAAGTGTTCTAGATAAAGAAAGTGTAGATATTTTCCATTTGATAGTTGAAGTGTTCATACATAACAATTTATAACAGAGAGTGGGGTACGTTTTACTGTTGTATGTGCAAATATGAATATATGTATGTTAGCGATTTTCTTATGATGTATGCGGGAATATACATAAACGGCGACAATAAATGATATGTTTCCAATTGTGATAGCAAGTCGAAAATCATACTCACTAAAATGTAAACTGAGGGCGTTACGTATCTCTTCGGCCTCATTTCTATTGTTCATGACATTTGTGGAATGGCTGGGATAATTCCTACTTAGATCCATGCTTGCTTGTTCTTGTAACCAAGTTCGGGGCACTTCATCTTTTTCTTCAACTAAAAAGTTGTGTAAAACGCAGCTTTCTTTTATAACAGAATTCGCATTCTGAATATTATTGTCAATGCCTTTTCCAATCCTGCGGAATCTATTTTAATTAGGTTTTAAATATTGAAATGAAATTATTTTGAAACTTGTTACCGCGCTTTTAAGTGACCGAATGCATTTTCTACTACTCTGCGGCATTTCGACAATCTATAGTTGAATTGCTTCTGTGAATTGGTGTGACTCAGCTGAAATGGGAAAGGCTTCATAACAGTTTTGGACAAACGAAATGCAGAGTCACCTAGTATTAGAACAGGTATATTTACTGCCTCTAATTGTACACTCATTTCATTAAGCAATGCACAGTTCTGCAGTTCATTCTTTAATAGTGACCTCTCGTATATATAAGAGTCATTACATCTTCCTGAACTACCTACATTGATGTAAAGGAAGCGATACCTGGAAATGGAAACTAGTTATTATTTTAAACATACGTACGTAGTATGAATCGTTAAAAATTACCTGGCATCAACCAATGCCAAAAGCACGGTCGAATACCATCCTTTATAATTGAACTAGTCGACTGCTTCCTCATGTTTTGGACGTATTTCTATATGACATCCATCTAAAAAGTTTAATTAAAATAAAAAATTTGGAAAGAACATATGTATATTGGAAAATGCAAAATGAACCGAATTTTGGAGTTATTTACTCTTATAGTAAATTCAGTTATATACATTAAATACTTACCAATTGCACCGATACATTGAGGAAATCCAATTCGGTTGAAATCAGCTATGCAATCTCTAATTGTTTCTCTACTGAGTGGAAACTGATTCAGATATATAGGAAATAATATAGCACACGCTACTTTACAAAACTCTAGTACAATTGAACAAACAGTCGATTTTCCAATTCCGAACATATTACCCACAGTACGGTATTCGGCAGATGATCCCATGCAATATAGAGAAATGGCTATACGTTTCTCAAGACAAATGGCTTCACGAAAATTTGTGTCTTTCTTCTGCATAGGAGAAAGGAGACCACATAATTTGTAAAAACTGCTTCGTTTCATCCGGAAATTGGTTTTGAAGAACTCCTCTCTATTACTTTGGCAATCAATCTCCCAAAATCTACCTGCCCGATTCTACACACATACATATATATTAACTAATAAAAATCACTCAGTAAGAAAGTTTGCATATATAGTTTACCAATTTCCAATGCATTTTGAAATTTGGTGAAACAAGTTTTTGTAAAATTGATAATATCAAAAACTGATTAGTTAAACAAACCCACATCGTCTTCATGAAATAATCACTTCTAGCACGATAACTTGCTATGCTTTTTGTGCAAGCATTATCTAATTCTACATATTTTTGAAACATTTGAAGATATATTTTCACAATAAACAAAACAATCTTTATATTTGCGGGCATTTTTGCAAAAATGCATAAACTGAATGGAAACAGCAAAAAGTAAATAAACAAGTGTCAAATTAAACTCTGAGTTTCTTAAACACCCCAATGAGAACACTTGACAGTTTTTCATAAACTCCAGAACCTTAAACTCGAGTTTACGGCGCAGTCAGAAAGTAGTATAAGATGGATAGAATTAAGAAACAAACAAACAATAATATAAGTAATTTCAAAAATAATGATTTAGTTTATATTAAAGTAGGAAATAAGAAAAAATTTGATAAAATTTTTAAAGGCCCTTACAAAGTCATTAGACAAGAAGGCGTCAATAGCTTTATACAAATAGAAAATAAATTAGTTAAAATACGCAATAACAATATAATTAAAGCTAGAAATATATAATTAATTGTAAACTATAACATATTAATATACATACATAAATTGTAACATAATATATATGCACATTTGCTTAACTTTTAAGAAACTACAGCAATTGTACATTTATCTAAAGGGGTAGGATGTAGTATGCACATACATAACCAATACACATTACAAACTAATATACAAATATGCTAAACGATAACATACAGGCATACAAACATACAGACATACAAACATACACAATGCACATAGCACAGAATGAAACATACTGACACACACACAACAAGTGCAAGTACTTTTGGTGATTGACCGCTTAGCAAAAACACATAACACACTCCGGCATCAAATTGCTGTCATTGCATTTCGGCAATTTAAAGGCCAATAAACAAAACAAACACTAAGTGCATTTTACCCAAATCATATTTTATTTAGTACCGTGTGAAATCAATGCGTGAGAAAATATTTCTAATTTCATGTTGATTTCCCATTGGTTAATTAAGCATTATAAATAAGTTTCCTCTGTGAGGAAATTAGTATATAAGACCAACAATTTGGAAAATAAAGTTAATAATAATTTACAAGCTTAACTGTTTGGATCTTATTATTCAAAAGAGCGGCCTAGTGGCCTACATATATAGCGTGTCGCGCTTTGTACGACGAATGTTAGGGAAACAATTCATATTTTATTAACAACAAATATTACAATGTCTATACGTGCTAAGCCGTTCTTCGTATCGAGTAGTGAGAAATTGGTCCATTTCAGACCAGAGAGGTAATTTTTTTCTCGGACTTGTATGCAGTATGTCATTGAGTGAGAGGCCTGAGTGAGATTCCTTGGGGGCATTGAAAACTACTCGGACTTTAGTGGATTTGCTATCGGGTTTGTATCTGCGTATGATTTCTCGGGGATTTGTGGATTCCATGTGATTCAGAGTCAAACCTTCGAGTATGTGTTTTTGAGCTCTGCTTTCTTCTCAACACTTCTCTCGATGCTGAGGTACTGTAACAGTGCCACTGTCGCTGAGCTGCAGGCCTGGAGTGTCCTAGTGCAATTGAGTCGGGAAACGTGGACTTGAACGGCAGCTTTACTTCATATCGACCATCTTCTCTCCAAACTGTGGTGTTTTAGTAAAGTTCCTCGCAAAACTCATAGTCGGCTGTGTAAGTGGGAGCCGATAGTACCTCCTCAAAATCTTTTGAGTAGATCTCCAAGAAATTCGGCTGAGCTGAGAATGTCGCTACCTATCATCATATCTATATTGGCGGGTGCAAAGCAGTTGGGGTCTACTAGAGGCAGTGATGCGTATTCTTGGAGATCAGTGTATGTCATCTTGAATGAGTCAATTGGGGGAGTATTATTGCGTGAGTTGCAATTTTTATTTTAAGATCTGGCGAACAAATCGTGAGTGAACATATTTTGTTTGCATTCTGGACTGTTCGTCACCCCATTCCTAAAATTTCATAATTTATCTTAGTTGCCGGTAGACCAAGTAGCTTTTGTACATGAGAGATTACAAAAGTCTTTAGGGATCCTTGGTCTATGAGAGTGCGAACGTGCAATATTTCCCCTTTATGAGAGATTGGGATGTTTGCTGTTGGAAGTAATGCTCTTTCTCTACTGCTTGCGAAATGGGAAAGTACCCTTTCATCATTACTTTGTGTAGTATAAGACAGATTTATCGAGGCGGCCTGTTGAGAGGAGCATGGCCTTACTTGGTTAAGTGTCACTTGAGCCGTGACTGTATTTCTTTGAGGTTTCGGATTACTCGACCCTTGAGCTTTTGGTGGGTAATGGAGAAGAGAGTGGTGTCTTTTTTGGCAACACACGCAAGTGAAATTACTTCGACAATCCTTCTCTGCGTGTGAGTAACCCAAACAATTTTTGCATTAGTTATGCTCTTCATCATTAACGCAAATCATCATTGAGTGCTTGGAACCAGGGACCTAAAATAACTCTTATGATGGTCTCAAAAAATTTAAAAGTCAAAGCCTTAATATGTTCGTAGAAGGAAATTGTTGATATCCTTGTCATCCTCATGATGTCCTCTGTAAGGATCAAGGATGCTTTTTATTTTTTTAACTTTTAAAGTAAAAGTACAATTATAACTGTTAAATTCTGACTTTTATTTTTTCAGTCAGATAATAACAGTTAAACCAAGCCAAATATTTTTTTTGTCAAAAATAAAAGGCTTGGCCAGATAGCGATCAAACCGTTAAAACTATATAAATAAATTTGGTACCAATCAATGGGTCTTAGTTTCTGGAATTCAAAAATATATAGTTTGTTTGAGATTGAGTGGCTTTACTCGGGAGAAATGAGTCAAAAACTGACGCAGTTAAGTTCTCCATAGTAACGTATCGATGGTATCTCGATGTTCTTTTTGCAACACTTTAAAAGGCAAACGGTTTCTACATTTTTGTCGGACAGATTATAGCGTAAGTCGGTTAAAATGAGCTTTAATTTAACAGTTATAATTGTACTTTTACTGATGTTATCATGAAAGAAGTAGTGCTTGTCACTTGTTTTTTCTTCTCCTCATATATACTGAAAGGGTTAAGCTATGAACTCTGCATTGGTGATTAGAACCAGAGACGAATGGAAGAGTAACAACATAACATTACTGCAAGTATGTAACTATTATGTATAAATGCGAACAGTAATTCGGCGTCTTTGTGTATGTATGTTTATGTTTACACAACGCTGCATGAAACCGAAACCAAAAATGCTACGAGGGTAGTACTCATATTTTATATGTTGCGTATTTTCAATTCGATAGTTACAAGCTTTATTTGTTCTGTTTTCAGTGAGTTGAAAAATTCATCTCGCCCAGCACGTGAAAATAACCGTGCGATGATTTTTTAAGGTTTTCCAACATGAATTGTCGAGACAGGAGTGCATTGATCCACTAATTTTGCCTTTCGGCGTTGAATCACACCACTTAGGTCGTCAAGCAGATTAAAAAACATTTTAATTACTATGTTACTGTTTTCATTACTGATCGCTAAATATAAAATGCAACCCTCGTACTGTGCGTATGGTTATAACATGCGTACACATATGTTGTAAAAAAGAACTCATGTTCGACTATGTCATAGTTAAGTCACCGATAATGCTTGTAGGCTGCTGAATATAGTATTACGGAGTCACGGTATTTTTCCTTCAAGTTAAAAAGTCACTTCTTATAAATACGATAGTTGTATTGGCTTATTTGTGTAAAGTAAACACTTTTTTGTGTATGCACATAACTTTTAACTATACGTGTTTCTGAATGAGTCAGTTTCTGATTTATATTTTAAATTATAAACACCCAATCTTAAACAAACTATATATTTTTGAATTCTAGAAACTAACACCAATCGATTGATACCAAATTTATTTATATAGGTTCAACGGTTTGATCGCTATCTAACCAAGCCTTTTATTTTTGACAAAAAAAATATTTGGCTTGGTTTAACTGTTATTATCTGACTGAAAAAATAAAAGTCAATTTTTTACTGGAATTTTGTAACAAAAAATTTTACAGTCAGAAATAAACTGTTTTTAAGCGACTTTTATTTTAAAAGTCATAACTGTTAGGGTCCCTGCTTGGAACTGCATAATTTACAAGACACTGTCCTTTTTGACTCAGTGTGAATAGAGTGAGTTTTGTTACTTTTTTGGTTGTATGAGTCCTGAGCTGTTGACTTACACGGTGTTAAGTTGGGTTGATTTGTCTTCGGCTTATTAGGTCTATACGTGCTTAGCCGTTCTACTTTTCTCGTCTGGAAGTTTTGACGAACAGAGATATATAAGCATTGGGTCCCAACTTTCAGTGGAAACTCCATTTGATCTCTGAGTAGAGAGGCAGCTATTGATGGTTGTTTAAATTTGTTGGAGGTTTTCTCCATTTTCAGTGAGTGCGGGCTGAATATTAAAGCGAGATTTTAGCGCGTCCAACAGAAGCTGGAAGTTGTGGTCATTTAACGCATAATTTTCTATTATTCGGCCTGTTTTTCCACGAGCTTTTTGTCTCAAGCGGTATAGCTTTTGAGCCTGAGATAATTTAGGGTGATTTATGTACACTGCTGTGAACATATCACGGAATGAGGGCCAGTCTTCATATCCTCCATAGAATACTTTCGTGTCACAAGCACATACTTTGGGTAAGTTTGAGTGTCACTTTGGGGATGCTCGCTTCCGAGCTCTGGTGAATTTTGTTGAGCAACTCGTTAATCCTCATTTTGTGTTCATGCCTGAGTCAATTGCAGCCTCGTACGTTGAGCTATGCGCCATTTAGATTTTATCTTCCAATTTGCTCATTTTTACTACTTCATCCTTCATCTTATTGAGCTGCTCAAGTTACATTTTTAACCCTGCCTCTGAGTGATTCACCTCGTTGATACTCCGGGAACAGGTTGAAGAGTTTGGAGCTTTTCCTGCTTGTCTTCTGCCATTTTGAGTTAGTATTTATATACAACCCTGTAGATAGCTTTTAATTTGAGTTAGATGTTTTAATTTTTCTCAACACTGTACTGTCTCAAGGCGTCTGAGCACAGCAATTGTTCGTTTATTTGTGTGAGCAAAAATACTATGTAACCGCTTCTAATTTGGGATAGGTGCTAGGTTTTTTCTCAGCACTGTAATTGGGGTGGTGATATATCTTTTCACAACACTGTACTGTTTATATGGCTGAGCGTTTTTATATGTACATATGTATGTATATATGTAAATCCAAAACGTGCTTAGCGGCTTACGTGTATATGTACGTATGTACATATGCCAGTTTATATGTAGGTATATGGCAATATATACACTTTTGTGTTGTTAGGGTAGGAGCGGAAAATTATTTTTTTTATTATAAGTGAAAATTTTGTCGGTCAATTTATACGAATAAAAATTTGTATACTATATACATTATATATATTATATATATTTTTTTATTATCTTATGTTTTCAGGTACACCTTTCGGAATTTTCGTTTTCAGTTGTTTTGAGGTATGTATACACTTTTTTTTTAATATTTATTTTTTCGATTTTGAAATTTTCGGCTTTTCCTTGTTTTCGGGCAAACACTTTTTTCGCAAATTTTCAAGTATGTACACCCTTTTTGGAATTGCTTAATTTCAGTTGCAGACTTAAAATTTTGATGTTTGCTTATTTACAGGTTAACGCTTTTTAATTTTTATCTTTTATTTTCGTGCACACCCATTTTTCAATTTCGATTTGTACTTATTTGGTGGACGGGCCGCACTGTGTTACATACTAAACTGTGGGCAATTTGTAGTTTTTTTTCGTTAATGTTTAAAATAATAACGTAAAAATGATTTTTGTTAATTTTTTGAAACCGCACTGTATTTAATATGATTTTTTGCTAATCGCGCAACGGTTTATAATTCCGTTAATGCACTTGTACATACCTACAAATATACAAACGGTTTTTAATAGGTATAAAATATTCTTGATTTGTTTTTTTTTGTTTAAACTGGTTTCGGCACCATATTCATTATTATGAATAATACACTTTAGTTTCGGTTTTTAATTTTGTGTTCTTCAATTTATGTTTATTGAATTGAGTTAAGTTTTAAATTTTCTTTTATTTTACAATTTACAAATTTATTGGTATTTTGAACCGGTAGGTCGCCAACTAACATTCCTTTTAACACAAAAACTAATTGCCCGCTCGGCTCTCTCAATGCAATTATGGCCGGCGGATCCGTTAACAATGAAGAGATGAGTTTTAACATGCATTAAGGTCGGTACAAAGTACATATTTTCAGGTAAGTATGTATTTAAATACATTTAATTTAAGGTAAGTAATGTTTTTAAATTCGAGTCTTTCGAACTTTTGTTATCATGCTACCAACATGTTTCAGCTGTGGATCACTTTTAACTATTTTTAGCACGTCTGCATACGATCCTCCGCAGTTACTTTTAATAATTAGTGCATCGGGGCGTACTGGCTATATAGGCTTTCTTTTGAACTGTACTGTCGTCCACTGGGGCTCTTCCCTCATTTTTGGTACTTCAAGTGGGCCGTTTGTTTTTCTCTCTTTTTCGGTTGGCACTGCTCTACCTTGCTGAACTTCTTTTTTCCCCTGTACTGCGCTTTGCTCATGGTAGTTTTCGGAGAAGTCTGAGAAGATACGCTTATTGTTTTTTGAGGGGTATGGGTCTTTGCCTTTTCGTAGAGTATCGACAACTCGGATATTAAATCTCGGATCTGCTGGTTAACTGACCTTCTCTTACTATCGTCCATCATGTCGTGGAGCTCACGTATTTTCGCCCCTAGCCTAACCCCCGCGGGGCTTTTCAGATATGTGGGCGGTTGTTCGGGCTCTGGTGAGCATGACCGTGACTTCGGCGGAGAGTACGCAAGACTGGGATGAGGAGGACCTACATACTATGAGATCTTTAGCCCTTGGGCGGGCGACCTTGTGACACTCATAGTTTAATTTTAATGTTAATGATGGATTTATCGAGGCGGCCTGTTCAAAGGTGCATGGCTTTACTTGGTTGAGTGCCACTTGAGCCGTGAGTGTAATCCTTTGGGGTTTCTGATTACTCGACCCTTGAGCTTTTGGTGGGTAATGGAGAAGACAGTGGTGTTTTTTTTGGAAATACACGCAAGTGAAATTACTTCGACAATCCTTCTCTGCATGTTAGTAAGATAAACAATTTTTGCATTAGTTATGCTCTTCATCATTAACGCAAATCATCATTGAGTGCTTGGAATTGCATAATTTACAAGACACTGTCCTTTTTGACTCAGTGTGAATAGAGTGAGTTTTGTTACTTTTTTCGTTGTATGAGTCCTGAGCTGTTGACTTACGCGTGGTTAAGTTGGGTTGAGTTGTCTTTGGCTCATTATGTCTATACGTGCTAAGCCGTTCTTCGTATCGAGTAGTGAGAAATTGGTCCATTTCAGACCAGAGAGGTAACTCTTTTCTCGGACTTGTATGCAGTATGTCATTGAGTGAGAGGCCTGAGTGAGATTCCTTGGGGGCATTGAAAACTACTCGGACTTTAGTGGATTTGCTATCGGGTTTGTATCTGCGTACGATTTCTCGGGGATTTGTGGATTCCATGTGATTCAGAGTCAAACCTTCGAGTATGTGTTTTTGAGCTCTGCTTTCTTCTCAACACTTCTCTCGATGCTGAGGTACTGTAACAGTGCCACTGTCGCTGAGCTGCTGAGAATGTCGCTACCTATCATCATATCTATATTGGCGGGTGCAAAGCAGTTGGGGTCTACTAGAGGCAGTGATGCGTATTCTTGGAGATCAGTGTATGTCATCTTGAATGAGTCAATTGGGGGAGTATTATTGCGTGAGTTGCAATTTTTATTTTAAGATCTGGCGAACAAATCGTGAGTGAACATATTTTGTTTGCATTCTGGACTGTTCGTCCACCCATTCCTAAAATTTCATAATTTATCTTAGTTGCGGGTAGACCAAGTAGCTTTTGTACATGAGAGATTACAAAAGTCTTTAGGGAGAGAGATTACAAAAGTCTTTAGATCGAGGCGGGCTGTTTAGAGGTGCATGGCCTTACTTGGTTAAGTGTCACTTGAGCCGTGACTGTATTTCTTTGCATTCTTTTGCATTAGTTATGCTCTTCATCATTAACGCAAATCATCATTGAGTGCTTGGAACTGCATAATTTACAAGACACTGTCTGGTTAAATGAGCACTTCCGCTCCATCGCCAACCGACGCCGGCTGATGGCACAACACCTACCGCATACACATCTACACAAACACACCTCCGTTTACATTTGACACATGATCTCACCACCTACACACATACACCAGTACACAATTGTAAACATAAACAAACCACTGTCACTCTATACCACACACACATACATGTACAAGAATATAAATCTTTCGTTTGTGAGCCTGCGCGGACGTACCTCCTTCAATTCAATCCTCTTAAAATAAATACAGTTTATAACGTTTTCGAAAGAAAAATAGTGTTTTTTTTTCATTTGGTGAAAAAGAGTATTGGAAAGTGAGTAGAATATTTCATTTGAGAAGGGAACTCGTGTTCATGGTCCTTCTTCGCAAAAAGAAAGGCACCTATGGAAAATAAATATATAACCAAATTAACAAATTCGGGCGCGTATCAATAAACAGTTATCAAAAAAAAATAAAAAAAAATAAAAATCTTCAATATTATAATCGGGCGCGAAAAACAAAATTCAAAAATTTCTTAAAATAATAAACAAAGTTACAAACAATCAACAATTTCAACGAACTACAATAGCCAAGACAAGGACTAACAGGATTGCTGCAAACAGCGAGGGACACAAGAAAATATTTGGACACTACAGGAAGTTGAACAAAACCAAAATTATACCCAAAAATAAATCCTCCCTATTTCCCCCGGAGCCGCAGTGAGTTGTATCGTTTCCTTTTTTATGTACATGCATATCGAAAGTTGCTGATAAACTTTCCCCTGCTCTTAACTGTATTTTGAAAAAAAAAAAAAATTTATATAAGTATATTTTTTAAAAAACAACTAGACAACGGTGATCTAAATCTTATATATGTACATGCAATTTAGCGGCACTCTAAAATATAATATTTATTAAAATAGGAAACATACAACACTCGCATACGAGTATATGTACATATAACCCCACAAAAGTACAAAAGCACATATGTACATACACAATTTCTCTAGCTTATTTTCGTGTTCTTAAACACACACAAAAAACAAAAAAAAAGAAACCCAAATAATAAATAAAAAAAATAAGCAAAAGAGAAAACAACACCCAATATATGTGTAACTGGCGGTAAAAAGTTAAAAATACATTTATATTTACATATTTACAAATATTTGCATTATATACTCAACAACATATTACATACAGTTCAAATATTAGCAAAATTAGGCACCAACTATAGTTTCTTGCCTCCCGTCATAGCCAGAGTGATTAGAAAACAAGTGTACAAACACACAATAGCTTCATACAATAAACATACCCACAAACATACATATATTAGTACGGTCATCGCATATTCACTGTCCATTTAACCGGCGAAAAAGTTCGATAACCCCAACAGCATTAAATATATGTATATATGTACACTAGGGTGGGTTAAATTTTTGGTCGATGTTTGGTACCCCCTAGTTGTGTTTTATAAATCATTTTAAGCAACTTTTCCAATGGAAGTATGGTTTTATTTTGAATTCCGAGCCCGCCAATTTTTAAAAATAGGTATTTTTTTTTTCTTTTCTTAGATCTTCCTCTATCTACTCGCTAAATGAACAAAGCCTATTTTTCTCATTTCAAATTTATTATTCTTTACAATTCCAACCTTAAAGATAAAAACTTATATAAAATATAAATGAAAAAAATTCAATTGAATATTGTAAGAAGCGAGAAGGACTTATTCTTGAAAGTCTTTCTTGCTGTCAAGTTTATGAAATTTTTTACGGCTTTCTAATGTCACTGCCATCACTTCTTCTCGTTTCTGTTCTAAAACTCGTTTGGACACGCTAGCTAGCAATTGAACATGTCTTTCCGTTGCTTGTATGTGTAACGGAATTTTTGGATCAGGTAGCGGTCGATCATCATTTTCCAGATATTGTTCTAGATGTTCATAAGGGATGCTTAGAGTAAACGGTGGTTCGAATATGATTGAATTATCATATCAATCATATTCGTATAATCCGTGCAATTGAAATCCAAGATAGGTTTTTTATAAGCTCTCAGTTGCATCGGATTATCCACATGGTTGCGGTAGTGTACAATTTTTTTTAGAGTTAGTAAGTCGTGTATGTTTTTTTCATCGTCGAATAACATTGCTAATAAAACGTTTTCTGAGTGAGCATAATACGCGTTTTCTTGAACAACATTATTCACAATTTTTCTTAAATTCGAATCCAAATATTGAGTCCAACGTATGAATTTACAAAGTAATACACTGCCGTAAACGACAGAGTTATAGTACTTAATATTAAAATACATTGGCGTATACACTTTCATTACATAGTTTGCCTTGACTGGCCTTGAGCTCAATAAAATTATAAAATATTAACATTTTACTAGGCCAACAGAAAAATGAACAAACATTGTTTGCCAGAACTTTTAAATTTTTAGACGGCTTATTCGTAATAATCTACTGGCTTTGGTGAGCCAGCGAGAATGTGCAATTGGCCCTGGTTTAATGTTAGACAAATCGGCTGAAACCTCACCAGAAGAAATTGCAAGTGCCATTCTGTACAAGTACATTGCGTCATGCTATTCGATTTCTCTGCAAACTCCTAAAATATTTTATTTGATTCTTCTATAATCTTCTTGAACATTATATGCGATTTTGTTAGAAATCGCTAGAACATTCTATTCGATTTTTCTAGAAATTTATAGAATATTCTATTCGATTCTTCTATAAATTTCTAAAACATTCTATTCGGTAGATTTAGAAATTCCTAGAACCTTCAATAATATTCAGGACGTCGATGAACTGCACTGCCACGTTTTTTTAAAAAGACGTTATTTTTATGTATTTAGAAATTGAAATATTAGAGAATGCTTTATTGCTTCTTGTTTTTTTAACATATGTTTTCATCTTTAGAGTTGAAATTCTGATGAAAAAAAACTTTGATAAAAAAATGTTCTGTTCATTTAACGAGTAGATAGAGGAAGATCTAAATTTCTGTCTTCCAGACGGTTCCATTTTCTATCTGAAATCTATAGTAGTAGTTGCAACATCATAACGAGAACTCTTGAATCTCTCTTTTTAACTGAACTTTACAATCTCAGCAAGTTCCAAGTCATTCCGATAGAAAATAAACATATTTTCCATACGAATTTTTCAATTTTTGGCCAGAAAAAGGCTAAAAATCGAAAATCTTGTATGTGAAGTACCCTTAATTTTTATTGTATTGCACTGTAAGTTTCATTATCTTTTTTTTTTTGTAAAAAAAATCTTTGTGCAAAATTTTAAGTCATCACGATAAAAAATTAGGGTACTCTCCATACAAATATTCCGATTTTTGTGCCATTTTCGTCCATCTTAAGCCTTTTTTGTTCAAATTGAGTATCAAAACATAATTTTATCGCCGAGCCAATGTCAAATTCGGTTTCAAATTTCGTACCAAAAAAACTCCTTTACACATACATAGCAAAATATTGTAATCCTTTTTTCAATGCTGTGTCCAAGTCGAATCTTGAAAAGGACGAAAAATACCTATTTTTAAAAATTGGGGGGCTCGGAATTCAAAATAAAACCATACTTCCATTGGAAAAGTTGCTTAAAATGATTTATAAAACAGAACTAGGGGGTACCAAACATCGACTTTTTTTGACCCATACAATTTGACCCACCCTAATGTACACACAATTCGTATCAGCTGAATTCCAATTGCTAATTTCCCATTATCCCGTCCTTCGTTATTGCACGCAAGTATATATACACGCACTAAACATTGTAATCCGCCTACGTCTAACACTGCAAGCATTAACGCACACACGCACTTATAACGAATAGACCGCTCAGTGCAGCTATTAGCACTGCAGTATTAAAGCACGTACATGTCGCAAACTAACATTAATGCGGGTCTAAATTAACAAAAAAAAAATTTTTTTTTTGTTTTTCCTTAAATATCGCTGGTTTAAATTTTTCATTAAAACAAAACCAATATCAAAATCCTTCTTGCATTTACATGCAATCAGAAAATCCCTCATCGAAACAACAAAAAGTCAAACCACCCCAATTATTAGAAATACCAAAAATGGTTGATGACGAAAAACCCCAAGGCACACCTGCAGAAGCTACACGCTCAAGACAGGGTGCAAAAGCAAAAAAAATAAAGAAAATTCAGCCGCAAGATTTATTTCCGACAGTGACAGTATTATAAGATACTGCACTAGATTCTCTTCAGCCCCAATAGAAGATAACTCAGAATCAGTCCTGGAAATAAAAAATAGTAATCTTGATAACTTTTGGGCACGCCTTCAAGCGGCGTATGATATAATTGTCGAAACGGATGAATCCGATTTGCCCGACAACTTTAAATCTTCAGCTTTCGCCAAATTCGAAAACTGTCTTGACCAGTATGAAGAGACAAAAGCTATGATTTCAGATCAGCTTAAATTATTAAAACCAATTGCACCTACTCCACCCCCGCGAGTAGAGCTGCCCCCAACCCCAATACGTGAAGCAAGTTCAGGCATTTACCTCAAAGTGCCAGCATGTGACACAGAAATATTTCATGGAGGTTATGAACAATGGCCGTCCTTCCGGGACATGTTTACTGCCGTGTACATAAACCATCCAAAATTATTCCAGGCGCAAAAATTGTACCACCTCAGGTACAAAACAAAAGCTCAAGCAGGCGCATTAAATAATGACAACTTTAACCTGGCTTGGTCGGCACTAAAAGAAAGATACGAAAATGAAAGAGTACTAGTTGACAATCAAGTAACGATTTTAATGAACTTGCCAAAGATTCAAAGAGAAACAAGCGAAGAATATATAAAATTACAGTCCACTGTCACAAACTGTCTATCAGTGTTAGCAACACAAAATATTCCCACAGATAACTGGGACCCAATTCTGGAATTGCTTAATTTCAGTTGCACACTTAAAATTTTGATGTTTGCTTATTTACAGGTTAACGCTTTTTAATTTGTATCTTTTATTTTCGTGCACACCCATTTTTCAATTTAGATTTGTACTTATTTGGTGGACGGGCCGCACTGTGTTACATACTAAACTGTGGGCAATTTGTAGTTTTTTTTCGTTAATGTTTAAAATAATAACGTAAAAATGATTTTTTTTAATTTTTTGAAACCGCACTGTATTTAATATGATTTTTTGCTAATCGCGCAACGGTTTATAATTCCGTTAATGCACTTGTACATACCTACAAATATAACCACGGTTTTTAATAGGTATAAAATATTCTTGATTTGTTTTTTTTTGTTTAAACTGGTTTCGGCACCATATTCATTATTATGAATAACACACCTTAGTTTCGGTTTTTAATTTTGTATTCTTCAATTTATGTTTATTTGAATTGAGTTAAGTTTTAAATTTTCTTTTATTTTACAATTTACAAATTTATTGGTATTTTGAACCGGTAGGTCGCCAACTAACATTCCTTTTTACACAAAAACTAACTGCCCGCTCGGCTCTCTCAACGCAATTATGGCCGGCGGATCCGTTAACAATGATGAGATGAGTTTAAACATGCATTAAGCTCGGTACTCAGTACATATTTTCAGGTAACTATGTATTTAAATACATTTAATTTAAGGTAAGTAATGTTTTTAAATTCGAGTCTTTTGGACTTTTGTTATCATGCTACCAACATGTATCAGCTGTGGATCACTTTTAACTATTTTTAGCACGTCTGCATACGATCCTCCGCAGTTACTTTTAATAATTAGTGCATCGGGGCGTACTGGCTTTATAGGCTTTCTTTTGAACTGTACTGTCGTCCACTGGGGCTCTTCCCTCATTTTTGGTACTTCAAGTGGGCCGTTTGTTTTTCTCTCTTTTTCGGTTGGCACTGCTCTACCTTGCTGAACTTCTTTTTTCCCCTGTACTGCGCTTTGCTCATGGTAGTTTTCGGAGAAGTCTGAGAAGATACGCTTATTGTTTTTTGAGGGGTATGGGTCTTTGCCTTTTCGTAGAGTATCGACAACTCGGAGATTAAATCTCGGATCTACTGGTTAACTGACCTTCTCTTACTATCGTCCATCATGTCGTGGAGCTCACGTATTTTCGCCCCTAGCATAACCCACGCGGGGCTTTTCAGATCTGTGGGCGGTTGTTCGGGCTCTGGTGAGCATGACCGTGACTTCGGCGGAGAGTACGCAAGACTGGGATGAGGAGGACCTACATACTATGAGATCTTTAGCCCTTGGGGGGGCGACACTCATAGTTTAATTTTAATGTTAATGATGGATTTATCGAGGCGGCCTGTTCAAAGGTGCATGGCTTTACTTGGTTGAGTGCCACTTGAGCCGTGAGTGTAATCCTTTGGGGTTTCTGATTACTCGACCCTTGAGCTTTTGGTGGGTAATGGAGAAGACAGTGGTGTTTTTTTTGGAAATACACGCAAGTGAAATTACTTCGACAATCCTTCTCTGCATGTTAGTAAGATAAACAATTTTTGCATTAGTTATGCTCTTCATCATTAACGCAAATCATCATTGAGTGCTTGGAACTGCATAATTTACAAGACACTGTCCTTTTTGACTCAGTGTGAATAGAGTGAGTTTTGTTACTTTTTTCGTTGTATGAGTTCTGAGCTGTTGACTTACGCGTGGTTAAGTTGGGTTGAGTTGTCTTCGGCTCATTATGTCTATATGTGCTAAGCCGTTCTTCGTATCGAGTAGTGAGAAATTGGTCCATTTCAGACCAGAGAGGTAACTCTTTTCTCGGACTTGTATGCAGTATGTCATTGAGTGAGAGGCCTGAGTGAGATTCCTTGGGGGCATTGAAAACTACTCGGACTTTAGTGGATTTGCTATCGGGTTTGTATCTGCGTACGATTTCTCGGGGATTTGTGGATTCCATGTGATTCAGAGTCAAACCTTCGAGTATGTGTTTTTGAGCTCTGCTTTCTTCTCAACACTTCTCTCGATGCTGAGGTACTGTAACAGTGCCACTGTCGCTGAGCTGCTGAGAATGTCGCTACCTATCATCATATCTATATTGGCGGGTGCAAAGCAGTTGGGGTCTACTAGAGGCAGTGATGCGTATTCTTGGAGATCAGTGTATGTCATCTTGAATGAGTCAATTGGGGGAGTATTATTGCGTGAGTTGCAATTTTTATTTTAAGATCTGGCGAACAAATCGTGAGTGAACATATTTTGTTTGCATTCTGGACTGTTCGTCCACCCATTCCTAAAATTTCATAATTTATCTTAGTTGCGGGTAGACCAAGTAGCTTTTGTACATGAGAGATTACAAAAGTCTTTAGGGATCCTTGGTCTATGAGAGTGCGAACGTGCACTGTTTCCCCTTTATGAGAGATTGGGATGTTTGCTGTTGGAAGTAATGTTCTTTCTCTACTGCTTGCGAAATGGGAAAGTACCCTTTCATCATTACTTTGTGTAGTATATGACGGATTTATCGAGGCGGGCTGTTTAGAGGTGCATGGCCTTACTTGGTTAAGTGTCACTTGAGCCGTGACTGTATTTCTTTGCATTCTTTTGCATTAGTTATGCTCTTCATCATTAACGCAAATCATCATTGAGTGCTTGGAACTGCATAATTTACAAGACACTGTCTGGTTAAATGAGCACTTCCGCTCCATCGCCAACCGACGCCGGCTGATGGCACAACACCTACCGCATACACATCTACACAAACACACCTCCGTTTACATTTGACACATGATCTCACCACCTACACACATACACCAGTACACAATTGTAAACATAAACAAACCACTGTCACTCTATACCACACACACATACATGTACAAGAATATACATCTTTCGTTTGTGAGCCTGCGCGGACGTACCTCCTTCAATTCAATCCTCTTAAAATAAATACAGTTTATAACGTTTTCGAAAAAAAAATAGTGTTTTTTTTTTTCATTTGGTGAAAAAGAGTATTGGAAAGTGAGTAGAATATTTCATTTGAGAAGGGAACTCGTGTTCATGGTCCTTCTTCGCAAAAAGAAAGGCACCTATGGAAAATAAATATATAACCAAATTAACAAATTCGGGCGCGTATCAATAAACAGTTATCAAAAAAAAATAAAAAAAAATAAAAATCTTAAATATTATAATCGGGCGCGAAAAACAAAATTCAAAAATTTCTTAAAATAATAAACAAAGTTACAAACAATCAACAATTTCAACGAACTACAATAGCCAAGACAAGGACTAACAGGATTGCTGCAAACAGCGAGGGACACAAGAAAATATTTGGACACTACAGGAAGTTGAACAAAACCAAAATTATACCCAAAAATAAATCCTCCCTATTTCCCCCGGAGCCACAGTGAGTTGTATCGTTTCCTTTTTTATGTACATGCATATTGAAAGTTGCTGATAAACTTTCCCCTGCTCTTAACTGTATTTTGAAAAAAAAAAAAAATTTATGTATATAAGTATATTTTTTAAAAAACAACTAGACAACGGTGATCTAAATCTTATATATGTACATGCAATTTAGCGGCACTCTAAAATATAATATTTATTAAAATAGGAAACATACAACACTCGCATACGAGTATATGTACATATAACCCCACAAAAGTACAAAAGCACATATATTTACTCACGGCGTATACGGAATATACGCTCCGTAGTAAAGTTTTATGGAAAGATAATAAAATGAACGAGTGTTTCGATATTAGTAAAGAATTGAATTTATTCACTTTCAAACGTTATAAATCGGAATCGGTGATTATATGAGAATATATATAAACGTAACAATTACCTCCGTAGTGGCGTGGTGGCTGCTGTGAAAACCTGCTTGTCTCGTCTTCGGAAAAGAAGTAATCAGACGGAGTTTGTTTAAACGCCGTTGAACCGCCAAACGGTGCACCGAGTTAAGGGGAAAGTTAACGAAAGGGCACTGTTTGGCGGCAAGTACCGGCGCTCCGAAAAGTGTAAAGGACTGTGTGTGCGTGTGTGTGTGTGCATGTGGGTGAAAGTGTGTGTGCGTGAGCGTGTGTGTGCATGTGGGTGAAAGTGTGTGTGTGTGTATGAGTGTGTACACGCAAACCGCTTACTAGGGGTGCGCGTACGATTTGTCGGTCGATTGAGGGTGGTGATGAAATTTAGGCCGGAAGCCTAAACATACCGGCCCCCTTGCTGTCAGCAAAATTACAGCGAAATGCGCGCCACCACGCTCACGTGCGGGATATAATTCTATGAAAAAAAATAAGCTTAAATACTACGATAAGGACGTGGTTATGGATGAATTTCAGTGCTTTTAAATAGTTTACAAATAAGTAAATATACATGAAGTGTATAATATGTTAATAATAATTTGTTTGAATTTTTAATTTACGCATAGCGTTCGTTTGCTGAAAAATTGAAGTTATATAGGTCTCTACAACGGTTTTGGTGCAAAAATGATTAACGTTGGTGAGCACCGGAGACCATCAGGCCAAAGATTGTGGCCTGTGTGAGAAGACCGCCGACTGTCGTAGGAGGGGGGTCGCTCAGCATAATCTGGGGGACCACATCGCACCCCAGGGTTAGTCTCACGGGTGTGGACATGTAGAACTGCGGGTCCGCAAGCCGCATTAGCCTGAATGGGATCGCCCCCTTTGGGTCCAGGGTTTCTCGCGGAACGATGCGGCTATAATATTTGGCAACGGTCGCCTGCGTCGTGATTCTTTCCGCTACGCCATGTCTTCCCCTGAGAATTAGTGCGCACGTCGCTCCGCGCTCTGTTGTGGCGCGCTCGAGTCGGAGGGTTCGCGCCAGCTCATCGTCTATGATCGTGGACGCCGCACAGGGGTCGACCAGCGCGCGGACCAGATGGAGGCGCCCCCCTGCTTCTATTTTAGCCACCACAGTTGGTGCCACAGCTTCAAAGACCCTCGTCAGGGGGGGGATGTTGGAACTGGTGAGTCGCCCGGTTCGGAAGCTGGCCGGTTGGCCGAGTCGCCTCATTATCGCCTCACGAGGGACGATTGCATCGTGGCGCGTTGTGCGATGGAGTGGTCGAAAAGGACGTGTTCCCGAGCCACTCATACGTTGGTGGTTTTCACGGGTTGACAGTCGGAAAGGACGGGTTTCCGAGCTGTCCTCAGTGTGGCGAACACGCCGCTGAACAGGCGGTCTGAATGGACGTGATCCAGAGCCGCGCTGCTTTGACGGTCGGAAAGGACGGGTTTCCGAGCCGCCTGCGTGTATTTCGTGTTGCAGCTTCGGACGCAATCTCCTTGGTATGGATATGTCCGTAGTTATCGGCTGCGCAGATTCTTCGGCTTCTTCCGTATCCAGCCTCTCCGCCTCCTCCACTTGCTGCGCCCAGGACAACGTCTGCCCAGTGAGGTCAAGAGACAATACCTCATCCATTTCCGTCAGCGTTGCGGAGCTTGGCGGTCGGCGAGCATCTTCCTCGTCGAGATGCAGAGTGGTGTGATGCTTTTCATGGCATCGGAAGCACCGCCCCTGGCTGCCGCATATTTCCCGGTGATGAAATGGGGATAGACAGTTGGTGCAATACCGGTGAAGGATGACCACTCGGAGTCTCTCTTCCGCGGATTTCTTCCGATATATTGGACAGAACCGTAATCCATGGTTCTTGTCGCAGAGTCGACATGCGATCTCAAATCGCTGGCCACGGTCTTCCTGCTTGGTTCGCGTTACTGTGAAACGGCCCATATTGCTAGAAAAGGTATATTATTTTTATCTATCTCCAACTTTCTTGTCGTTATTGGGTGGCGAGTAGTGGCGGATATGCTCCTAACTATTCCCTTACAACTGGGTAAGAAGGTGCAATGAAATGCTAACAACTGATAGAGAGGGTGCTAATAATGCGAAACCTCGTCAGTGCAGGCGTCTTGTAAGGTTTTTATTCAAGACTGAGGTGAGTATGTTCAGAGTTGCGTTTTGCCAGAGGGACGAACAAAAGTTCATGCCAGATGTCTGGTATGCTGCCAATTACAGGCGAGCTATGAAAAAATCTAAAAATTTGTGCTAGAGGGTGCGCTGAAGGTGCCCATTCTTTAGGTACTACGCGTAAAACGGTTTGTTATCATTTATTTATTTATCTTGTATCGGAAATACAGATAAGGTATGGCAACGCTGTGTGAGTGGTTTTCACCACCCACACTTGACAGGTGTCCTAACGGGTTAGCGGTCATTTGCGCATAACCTACAGGATAACACAGCACGCGGCTTGAACTGAGATATGGATAGTCCAAATTTGTAAGTAGCAAGTTATTTTTATTTTATTCACTTATTATTATTTTCTTTATTATCTTATTTATATATTTTTTATTTTATTCACTTATTATTATTTTCTTTATTATCTTATTTATATATTTTTTATTTTTATTTTTTTTTTTTTCTCCAGGAATCAATTGGGAAATTTGACCCCAGCGAAAGAAGGCATGACTATGCGCGTGATTGTGCATACCCGGGGCCCAGAAACCCGTCGGGTGGTGGTTTGGCAAAAGTACGATGCCGCGACTCAGCCCAGGATTGGGTTGGTTGCCTCGAACCCCGTCCCGCCGCCACCACGCATGACCCTGCGTGTAAAGGTTGATGGCCTTGGCCTACGTAGTGTGGAGGTCCGGCCCTTTGTGTCTGCCGTGGGCCGCTAAAGTTATTATTATTATAGGTCACGAATTGTTGTTCCTTATAGCAGTAGGTGTTATGAGATTTGAATTGAGATTGAATGAAATAAAATTAAGCTGAATTGAAAACTAATTGAAAATTCATTCATTCATTGTAATTTATGGTAAGTGAATTGAGTTCAATGAAATTAAATTAATTTACAAATAATTGAGAGATTCATTCATTAAACTCAAAGTTTTTTTTTTTTTTTTTTTTTTTTTTTCATGGTAAGTGATATCAATTGAGTTCAAAACAATTGAGAAATTCATTCATTCATTTTTTTTGATTTTCGAATATTTACTTGAACATCCCTAGTTACTAGGTGTTCGATATAAGTGGTGACTTTGTCTGTCACCATAGCCTGCAACCCGAAAAAATTTACGATCTTAGCCGATTTGGTTTGTGTCCTTGGCTAAGTCGAGACGGTTGAATTAAATAAATTAAAATTAATCCCCTGCAGATGGCGCGCCACGATTGGTTTCACGCTCATCTAAATAATTATTTAGAATTGAGGAATCGTTCTATTTTGATTTTGAAAAAAAAGGAAAAAGGGTGGCACATTCAAAAGGTTGAGTAGAATTTCCAAGTTTTTTACTACTTTGAATTGTCGCACGTGGCAACACTGTATGTGTTTATTCACCACACCATACCTGCCATTTTCTTGAATTGACTCAGCTGTCATTCAGAACATTTGCAGCAGCACGAGGTCGAGACCAAAATGGAATTTTCTTACGCAATAATTGGTAAGTTACAGTAATTAAACGGTAAAGTATGTAGTAACTTAGATTATTTAGTATATATTTTATTAATTATTTCCCTATTTCAGGACAAATGCCACATCTGTCTGCCGATCAATTGCCAGCGCAAATATGTGTACTTCGCGCACACACACAAAGCCAGCGCGGTCCCAGCCTCGAAAAAGGCAAGACAAAAAAAACAGGTGTACGTGCAAGTTCGACGTGCCCGGCAATGGCCCCGACTGCGGTGGTAGAAGCAACACCCGCATCAGAATCATTGTCGGGCTCGGATAGAGCCTAATACACCGTGTGGCCGATGGTCCTCTTCAATGTGCTTATGAACTGCCTCTTGCTCCACTTTGAGCTCAGTCTTTAGCGGTTGATTGATGTTAATGCGAAGCTTCTTGTTTTTATAATCCAAGAATAGCTCCATCACAGAGTTGGGATCAATTAAATTGTTTGTCGAAAAGTACATGTTTCTAAATATTTCGTCGGAGGCTATTTAGCTCAGGATTACATTGGTTGCTCCCTTTCAAATAAAAATTGCGCTAAAAAAAACCAAGTGGATATTACTATGAAATGAACAGCAAATCTTGCGTGACTGGAATTATGGATAGCAGCAGCAAGGGCATAAACAATATCGGTTCGACGAGTCCTGCACCTTCGTTGTCCGACTTATATTCGCAAGTTGATTTCTATATTGGCGTAGGACTGGCTATTTCTTCATGCTTTTTCATTGGATCTAGTTTTATAATAAAGAAAAAAACACTCTTGCGTCTAAGCAGACAAGGAGATGTACGTGCTTCTGCTGGTGGCTATGGGTACTTGAAAGAATGGATTTGGTGGGCAGGCTTATTAACAATGGCTCTTGGTGAGGGTGCCAATTTTGCAGCATACGCGTTTAAACGAAAAACTTAATCTTCTTGGAAAAATTGGTTGCGTCCTTTGTATACTTGGTTCGACAATCATCGTTATACATTCTCCAAAAGAGAAAGAAGTTGAAAATTTGGAAGTATTATTCGAAAAACTACAAGATCCTGGATTCATTTTTTTATGTGCTTTGTATACTTGGCTCAACCGTCTACGTAGCGCTATTTGTTGCACCACAATATGGACATTCAAATGTCGCAGTGTATATTTATCTATGCTCAGGCTTTGGTTCGTTGACTGTAATGTCGTGCAAAGCGCTTGGACTGGCTATACGCGACACTTTGAACGGCACCTCCAACGATTTTGCAACCTGGATGCCGTGGTTTCTTATTTGCGTCACCGTCACCTTTATTGCTATACAAATGAATTATTTAAACAAAGCTTTGGACGTTTTCAATACAGGCATTGTGACGCCGGTATATTATGTAATGTTTACTTCTCTGGTTATCATAGCCTCTGCTATTTTATTCCAAGAATTTACGCACATGCGATTTGAAAATATTTTGGGAGACATTTGCGGCTTCTTTGTGGTAATTTCGGCTGTGTTCTTATTAAATGCATTTAAAGATCTGGATATCACTTTGAATAATGTACGCAGCATTATGCGACCAAAGTTTCAACGAGTTTCTCAATATGATGAGGAAGTTTTGGTATCGGACCCAACCAAGGATCGAGCGAATTCTCATCATCAGCGCATACTAATAGCTTGGCTTTCATCAGTATTTGTAGCACCTGCTTAAGATTTTCTAAACTAATTTGCGTATTTTCTTGCAATTGCTGTAAAGTGAATTTCGTTTGGTCATTGAATTGTAAGAGCACAGCCATTTGAAACGTGCTCGCCTGCAGTGTATATCGATTGCGGAAGCAATTAGTCTCTAGATCACCTTTACACAAATTATATAGCCAATTCAGTTTGCGGCCCGAATGGCGATTTGCATAGAATTCGTTGAACTGCTGTACAGAACGTTCCAACTCGGAGGGTAACAAAAATGTGGTGCTCTGGTTAAATGGCCATGAACAGGATGACAACACTTCAATGCTAAAATCTATTTCCTGTGGTATTCTCGCATTTACTAAATGTTGCTTGAAGCTCGCATTTAAGTCCTTAGATAGACCAATGTCTTGGAACATACGTTGCAATTTGATCGTGTATTCATAACCGCAAGTTTGCTTCAATTTAGAAATCATTATCGCCTCGGCATCATCAGAAGCAGATGTATGATAAACCAGACGCTTGGCAAGCATTTTTGAGTAGAACTTTTGGAATACGTCCTTGTCTTCAATATATTTGAATACAACCATTACTTGGTTCAGATTATCTTCGAGCTCTTTGTCTTCGGGATTCTTGGAAGATTTCTTCAGCAACAAATCACAGTATTTGGCGAGCAATTCTGGCGATTTGTTGGCGCTGTTTGCCTGCGTCACTTCGTAAAATATGGACAGTGAATGCAACAAAGACCAAAGGTGTTAACTATGAGTTTACAGATGTCGATTTGAGTTGATAAAGATAATAACGATAATTTCAACGTCTAAAACGCTCTCTTAAAAACAATAACCAGTATTCTTACGCAATAATTGGTAAGATACAGCAATCAACCGGTACAGTATGTAGTCATTTAGATTATTTAGTATATATTTGCTAATTATTTCCCTATTTCAGGACAAATGCCACATCTGTCTGCCGATCAATTGCCAGCGCAAAATATGTTATTTAATAAGCAAACAACATTTCCACCGTAATGCAAGTCCACCTCAAGCAAAACTCAAAAACCAACAGTTTTTTATGTTTATTTCTCAATCAGCCGCTAACCGGCATATCGCAAATTATGTGTATTACGGCACCTATGCGAAAATCAACGCGGCCCTAGCTTCGAATAGGGATTCATGAGGTGCATGTGCGAGTTCGACGTGTCCGTCCATGGCTCCGACTGCGGTAATAGAACCAGCACCAGCACCTGCCGTTCTCAAGGTACCTGGAAAAGATGGACGCCTTTGTTGGATCACCCTTTACCATCGGCGGAGCGTGATGGGAAGGCGTAAGTCGGATCTTGGAATTTGGGGTGAGTTTGGTTTATGGTTACCTTTTAGATAGAAGGGGTTATATGGGTATACATATGTTCATTCTGGGATCGCTTCGGGCTCTGCTCTACGGTTAGGGTTTATCCGATTAATTTGGGTGAAGGATCTGACGATGGTCGGTTTTATGTCACCAGATCGACCCGAGGGTGACCGGGAGAAGAACCATCAGAAATAAAAATTTTTTTTTTTTTTTTTTTTTTTTAATATTTCGCTTTAAGCCCTTTTTATAGTTATCGTTGGGTTTGCTGGTGATTGGTTGGGAAGAGAAATGAGGGTTTAGGCAGGTTTAGGAGACGTTGGGTTTTCTGTGGTCTCACTGTCGTGTGGTAGCAGGACCAATTTTGCGATGGGTCTTGAAATCTCCCCCTTTTCTGTCACAACGTCCGCCACTCTGACCTGTTTATCGGAACCTGGGTATACTTTCGTGACACGTCCCAGTCTCCATTCATTAGGTGGTAGGTTCTCTTCCTTAATCACTACAAGATCTCCTAATCGCAGATTACTTTGTGGATGCTTCCATTTGATGCGCTTTTGCATCTCATTCAGGTATTCTGACTTCCATCTTCTACAAAATAGTTGATGGAGGGCCTTGAGCTTTTCCCATCGATTGATGACAGAGGCAGGGTTTTCGTGGGTGTCAGGCTCGGGTGGAGCCAATAAATGTCCCCCCACTAAAAAGTGGCCTGGGGTAAGCGGCTCCAGGTCTGATGGGTTGTTCGAAGCAGGACTCATTGGGCGTGAGTTGAGGCACGATTCAACTCGGCATAGGAGAGTCATAAACTCTTCTAACGTATATTTTGTATTCGAGGCGATTTTTTTGAAATGGCTTTTAAAACTTTTTACCCCGGCCTCCCACAATCCTCCCATATGTGGGGCAGCCGCAGGTATGAAATGCCAGGAAATCAATTGGTGCGAATACTTCGATAGGGTACTACTGCGTGCTTCAGCCATAAAGGCTTTGGCTTCGGATCGTAACGATCGAGAAGCTCCGACAAAGTTAGTGCCATTGTCGGAATAAACGTTTTGCGGACAACCTCGTCTCGCGGTAAAACGGGCAAATGCAGCCAAAAAAGACGCGGCACTGAGGTCGGTGGTAGCTTCGAGGTGTATGGCTTTGGTGGTGAAACATACAAATAAGCAGACATACCCTTTTGAAGTTCGGCATCCTCTCCCGCGATAGCTCTTAATATCAAAGGGCCCTGCGAAGTCTACACCGCTATTTGTGAAGGCCCGGGAGAAGGTGGTGCGTTCTTGGGGTAAGATGCCCATAATTTGCGTTTGAGTGCGTTTTTTATGAATGGTGCATACCTTACAATTATGAATAACAGATCGGATCATATTCTTTACCCGTGGGATCCAATACTGTGTTCGGATTATGCGTAGCATGAGTTGATTTTCTCCATGAAGGGAAATTCGATGGATGAACTGAACAATGAGTCGGGACAACCTGCAATCATACGGTAATATGATTGGATGTCGTTCACTATACGCCAGGTCTAACGAAGCGCCTAGACGGCCTCCGATCCTTATAATATCGGCTGAATCGATGAAAGGGTTGAGAGGCAAAATTTCACTTTTCGCTCCAATCGACTTATCAGATTTAAGACTCTTATATTCCTCTAAGTAATATTGCTTTTGAGAAAGGGTTATTAAGCGTTGAGTCGTTGCTTTAATTTCATCGGATGAAATGAGGCAAGACTTTGCTTGAAATGAAGATTTTGTTTTTGAGTATGTTCTTTGAAAGAATCTCAGAATGTATGAGATAACTCGCAAAGCCCTAGGTAAATCTGAAAATCGCCCGAGAAAAATATTAATGTTGTTTATATATGTGGTGGCGGCGTGAACTTGTATCCTTTTTTCTTCAATGACTGTATTATAATGCTCTTCTTGTGCTGGCCATTGGGAATTGTCTTCTTGCAGCCAGGAAGGTCCCTGCCACCACAAGGCATTGTCGATCATTTCGCTAGCTAGTAATCCTCTGCTTGCTAAATCTGCAGGATTCGATGCCGAATCCACATGACGCGAGGTTTTGCTTCCAACCTTTTCTATTATTTTTGTTATTCGATGTGCCACAAATGTTGACCAAGAGCAGGGTGGTTTCCGTATCCAGGCTAGCACAATCGTTGAGTCAGTCCAAAGATTGATCTTTAAATGACTGAGGTTAAGGTTCTCGGTGACCGCTTCGACCAGGTCCGCTAATAGGACTGCACCACATAGTTCTAATCTAGGCAAGGATATTGTTTTTACTGGGGCTACTCTTGTCTTTGCCATGAGTAAATTGACGAACACTTTTTTGGCGGTCTTAACCCGCAAGTAAATAGTTGCTCCATATGCTTTTTCTGACGCATCGCTAAACCCATGTATCTCGGCCTCTTCCGTTGGTGCGAATTGGACCCATCTTGGTATGCGGATGCTGTTGATTTCTGTATAATCACGCATAAATGCTAGCCATCGATCCGAAGTGGTTGACGATACTTCTTCGTCCCAGTCTGTTTTTTCCAACCATATATTTTGCATGATAATTTTTGCAATAATGATTATGGGTGCGAGCCAACCTAGAGGATCAAAAAGTTTGGCAATAGCGGAAAGTATTGTTCTTTTTGTGATTTTGTTCTGATCCTCAATTGGCTTAGCGTGGAAATAGAAATGGTCGGCATGAGCATTCCATCTGATGCCAAGTGCCTTCACCGTGCTGGTATCCTCAAACTCCAAGAAGTCGCCGGACAGCAAATGTTCCTTAGGTATGCCGTTTAAAACTTCGCTACAGTTTGAGGTCCATTTTCTTAATGGGAAACCAGCCGATTGTAGTACGTGCGTTATCTCGTCTCTCGCTGTTATAGCAGCCTCTATAGTGTGTTCACCGGCGAGTACGTCATCGACGTACATACATCGCTTAAGAATGGTCGATGCTCGTGGGTGGGATGTTTCCACGTCGTCGGCCAATTGATGTAATGTCCTGATCGCCAGGAATGGGGCGCAGTTGATACCAAAGGTCACGGTTTTTAATTCGTATAAACTGATTGGATCCTGAAGATTGTTTCTGAAAACTATGCGTTGATACTTTACTTGGTTTTTGTTTATCAGAATTTGCCGATACATTTTCTCGATATCACTATTGAAAACGTACTTAAACAACCTCCAACGCAGGATCAGTATTGTTAGGTCGGCTTGTAAAACTGGACCTGGAAGGAGGACATCATTTAGACTCACGCCGTTTGCGGTAGGACACGAGGCATTGAATACCACTCGGACCTTTGTTGAGACACTCTCCTCTTTCAGGACTGCATGGTGTGGTAGGAAGTAACAATCGGTGGAATCCGCTGCCACGTTGCTAGTAATTTTCGTCATGTGTCCAAGTGTCTCGTATTCCTTAACAACCCTGTTGTATTCCGTTTGTAGTACAGGTTTCTTTGCTAGTCGTGTCTCATTCCGGTAGAACTGAGAGCATGCACTTTTCAAAGAAGGCCCGAGGGAGACATGATTCGGAAAATCTTGTCGAAACGGCAGGGATACAACGTATTTTCCGTCAGAATTTCGTTGAGTTGTTGTTTTGAAGAGCTTTTCGCAATAAGCGTCTTCTTCGCTTGCCTTCCGCTTTTTAGGAATCTCCTCTAATTCCCAGAAGGCCGCTAACTGCTTATCCACTGAAACTTCATTGAAAAATGAGACGATATTAGTGGAAGAACTCGTAGTTTCTGCATTGCCGGTAATTATCCAACCAAACACGGTTTCCTGAGCAATGAGTGTATTAAGCACATTTTTTCTTAAGCCATTTAGAATAATTTGGGGATAAACGTCTCCGCCAAGGATAAGATCAACTGGTTCGTTGACGAAGAACCTCTTATCTGCCAATACCAAGTCTGGGAATGCTTGCCTCGTCATTGCGCTTACTTGGCAAGTTGGCAGATTCCCCGTTAGATGTGGTAGAACAAGAGCCACTGTTTCGATTTTTACTAGTGGGTCTGTGGACGACCGCAGTTGTATTGCACATGCTTCTTTAACTTGCGCAGACTTGGTATTGTTGATTCCCGACACTTGAGCGCAGAACCGCTGTGACGGAATGTTAATTCTGCGCTTGAGCTTTTCGGTAATGAATGAACACTCAGAACCCGAATCAATGAGTGCCCTAGCACAAAAATTTGTGCCATTATAACATATGTTGACACGTGCCGTCCCTAATAGCACTCCCACATTTGTGTTTGCGTAGCAGGAGTTAACGTTTTTCACAGTTTTATCATTATTATTCGTAGATTCTCGTCTCCACTGTGCTTGCCTTGAAGTAGAAGGTATGTCATCTTGGGGGTTCGGAGTTCCCCTCTGAGCTGTTGCTTTGGGCTGGAATGCTTGCACATGGAGCAGTGTGTGATGTCGCGAGTGACATGTACTGAAATTGAAGGAGCTTGTGCATCTTGACACCGTGTGTCCAAATGATAAGCAATTCAAGCATCCATTATTGTTCTTGACATACTCTATTTTTTGAGTCGTGGTTAGTTGTCGGAATCTTTGACAATTTCGTAATTTGTGGTCATTGCTTTGGCAAATTTTACAGGAATGTTGCTTCACGTTCGTTGGATAAGCGCCAAATCTTTTTGGTGGAATGTCAGGGTTTTGCCGCAGGCTTTGTGGTTTAGGTGCCTGTGAAATTTTACTGGCTCTCAAGCCTGACACTGTTTCCAAAGTCTGAAACCGATTGGATAGGAATCGATCCATATCCTCCCATTTGGATATTTCGGTTTTGTTTTCAATGGACTGTTCCCATAGTGCCAGTGTGCATTCTGGAAGTTTTGTTGAGCACAAATATGTGATGATTGCATCCCAGTTGGAGATGTCAATTTGATGACATTGAAGTGATGAGATGCAATTATTTATATCGCGCTGCAACTTTTTGATAGAGCTACCACATTCACTCTCAACTGACTTTAAGCTAAAGAGAAGCTTTAGCTGGGTGTTGACTAGTATACGTTTGTTTTCGTATCTGTCACTGAGGTTTTTCCAAGCTGTTGAAAAACCTTCGTTTGTTAATGGGCACCTTTGCACGATTTCTTTCGCTTCCCCTTGGGTTTTTTGGTTTAGATGAAATAGTTTTTCAACCGGGGTAAGACGTTTATTTATTATATATATGGCCGTGAACATGTCTCGGAAGGAAGGCCATGAGAGATAATCTCCCCTAAAGATGTCTGTATCACATGGAGGCAAGTGAATGTTGTGCTCGCGAGCAGGTTTATCTTCAGTGACCTTCTCAGCTTTGGTCAATTTTTCGGAGAGGTCGGCCATGGTAGTCTGGCAGCGAACAAAACTATAATAACTCATTTTATATTTTTTCTTTATAGCCATGAGGTCTTTTGAAGATAGTTGTGTTGAACCAACGAGTTCATCATAAGCTACTTTAGTTTTTCCCCATAAAGCTTTAAGTTCTTCTTGCTCAATTGCAATAGAATGTTTTGTGTGTTCAGCTGCGTCAGCGCTGGTGTAGTCAGTTTCGAATTCTGCTACTGAGTCTGCCAACCGAATGAAAGTTTCCATTATTTGAGTTTCTGTGTCTATGACCGTAGTTGACAAGTTTTTTTAGAAAATTTTATTGTCTCTTTTGAAATCTCTGACCAAATTAGTAGCCTTAGCCTAATCACGCTAGGAAAAAACACAAACGCCTCTTTAAAAAATAACAACTTGGTTTTATGTATGCAAGAATGTGCATATAAAAATAATAGTATTTATTGATTCAATTGTATTTATGTATTTTTTGTTAATATTTATTACTTTCTCCAGCTAACTCGCCACCCCAACGACCGGTGATTTCAAGTGTGTGAAGTAAAATTTTATAGACGTGTATATGGAATATATCAATAACAATAACGATGTGTACACGGCTGCGTATACGGAATATACGCAACAGTGCAACGTTTTACAATATTTATACAAACAATATCTACACGGCCGCGTATACGGAATATACGCAACAGTATAAAAGTTTATTTTAAACTCGCAAATTCTCAAACTCAAATTTTTTTGACAATGCAATAAGTGATTGTGTCGACGCAAGTTTGAAGAAGAAGAAGCAGTGTGCAAGGTGATATTCAAGGTTATGTGCAAATGAACCTTTACAAAATTAAGTGATTTAAAAAACAATTTGACCGCTTATACGCAACAAATAATATGTGCCAAATAAATTTTGTGATCTCGAATTAAATGCCATGTAAGTGGAAATTGATTAGATTCGTTTAAATCGATCACTTGATTGAAATAGCAATGAAACAACAACACAGTGCGCGAAGTGATCAATAATATATGTGCGTGTGCATATATTGCGCAGACCGGTGATTTGTGAAAATTGTAAGGAAAAGTCTTACACAAAATTAATGTTCGCGCGTAAATTTTATTTTTATAAAGTGAACAATTTTATGTGTGAATACGCGGATTTATTGGAACAAAAGAAAATTCATCAATATTAATGTGCCTCAAAAATTGTCTTCACTGAATATTCTTCTTCAACCTGCATTTGCGTTTACAAACTTTTTGAATATTTTATTCAGATTGTTTTAAAGAAAAAAACGGAGTGGCACTGAAATTCAAACCACGTACCTTGTGTTTATAATATCTGGGATGATTGCAGTGCTGATTTGTTTTGACTTTATCTCTGCTCGGTGCGGATGCAAGTGTGGTTATAAGTGATGTTGTGTGTTAGCGACTCGTTCGCTTAAAGCTTCTCGCTCCGATATGGATATTAAGTGCTGAGATTAATTCTTGGAAAATTGTGGTGTACACGGTGATGATTTGATAGCTCCGTAGTAGTAGTGGACTGTATTTTCTCACGGCTCCGATAGGACCAATATTTACTCACGGCGTATACGGAATATACGCTCCGTAGTAAAGTTTTATGGAAAGATAATAAAATGAACGAGTGTTTCGATATTAGTAAATAATTGAATTTATTCACTTTCAAACGTTATAAATCGGAATCGGTGATTATATGAGAATATATATAAACGTAACAATTACCTCCGTAGTGGCGTGGTGGCTGCTGTGAAAACCTGCTTGTCTCGTCTTCGGAAAAGAAGTAATCAGACGGAGTTAGTTTAAATGCCCTTGAACCGCCAAACGGTGCACCGAGTTAAGGGGAAAGTTAACGAAAGGGCACTGTTTGGCGGCAAGTACCGGCGCTCCGAAAAGTGTAAAGGACTGTGTGTGCGTGTGTGTGTGTGCATGTGGGTTTTTTTTTTTTTTTTTTTTTTTTTTTTATTCGGTTACGACCAGGGAGGAGGAATCTTCATAGATACGAGCAGCCCGTGCTGCCCGCATGCCCGATTTGCCTCCTGGCACCTACGGACTAAACCCAACCTCCTTCGTACGCTGGGCCTGTGGCACCCCTGCGGGACTATCAATTCCGATATTACTTCGCAGGGCAGGCACTGGACGTTATTCTTCGTCTTCACTCAGCGTGCGATTGTAATTCTGCGCGGTTCGCGTTTCGCTCGTCTATTCGAAGTCTTTTCATTATTCCCGTGATGGTGTTAACACATTTGTGCCAAATATCCTTATCGGACAGCATAGCCTCCAGCAAGCCTTCGGGGGACACGGCTTTTCCCATGTAACGTTCTAGATAGTTGCGTTCTGTGTCGAATCTGTGGCAGTCCATAAGTATGTGTTCTGCGCTTTCAATTTTCCCATCGCAATGTAGGCAGAAGGGGTGATCAACGTGCTTGTATTTATATAAATATTGTCGGAAGCAGCCATGCCCGGTAAGGAACTGGGTAAGGTAGAAGTTTGTTTCTCCGTGTTTTCTCTTAATCCACTCGTCTACCCTTGGGATCAATCTCTTTGTCCAACGTCCTTTTGGGGACGAGTCCCACCTTTGTTGCCACTCGTCGGTGCTTTGTTGCAGGATCTTGTTGCGTTCACTTGGGCTATGCTTTATTGCTGCCGCCGTTCTTGCAGCTATGTCTATCGGGCATCTTCCAGCCAGCAAGTTTGCAGCCTCATCTGACACGGTCACGAATGCACAGCATACTCTAAGAGAAGATAATCTGTGCACTGAGGCTGGTGCTCTCATATATGAGGTTATAGGGGTCGCGCTTGCCCAGATTGGTGCCGCGTACATTAAAATTGATGAGCTGACGCTCGCAAGCAGGGTTCTTTGTTTCTCTTTTGGGCCTCCCATATTTGGCATGAGTCTTGCAAGAGCCATACTGGTCTTCCTTGCCTTCTCGCTGGCATATTTCAGGTGTTCCTTATAGTTCAGTCGTGGATCGAGTACGACACCGAGGTATTTTAAAGTTGGCGCTGACGCTAAAATGTGTTCTCCTACGCGGATTTGAATTTTTTCCACCTTTTTTCGACTGGTCATAAGCAGGGCCTCTGTCTTGTGGTCAGCTAACTCTAGTCCTGCATTCTGCAGCCAAGTTTTTGCTAACGCTATTGTTTCGCTACACATACGCGACACGTCCACCAAATGTTTTGCCACTACTACGATTGCTATGTCATCCGCATAGCCTATTATAGACACGCCTTCGGGTTTTTCAATTTTAAGGATGCCATCATACATGATGTTCCAAAGGATTGGTCCGAGGACCGAACCCTGCGGCACACCACCTGTGACATGGTACCTTTTTGGGCCTTCATTTGTATCATAAAATAGCTCTCTTTCGTAAAAATAGTTTTGGAGTATTCGGGTCAAGTAGTCTGGGATTTTCATCTCTATCAACGCCTTTATTATGTAGTTCCAGTTGGCGGAGTTGAATGCATTTTTTACATCCAGCGTGACTACAGCGCAGTACTGTTTAGTTCCTTCGAACCATCTTTTGCCCTCCAGAGCTTTACGCGCTATATCGCAGACAGACGCAATGGAATCGACAGTTGACCGCATTTTTCGGAAGCCGTATTGTTTATTTGAAAGCCCGTCGTCACTTTCCGTAATCTCTTGGAGTCGGGCGCTTATTATTGCTTCAAATAGTTTCCCTGCAGTGTCCAGCATGCACAGAGGCCTGTATGAAGAAGGCTCTTCTGGGGGCTTGTTGCCTTTGGGTAGTAGAACTAGCCGTTGCCGCTTCCATTTCTTTGGAAAGATACCTTCTTGAATGCATTTCGTGTATAGATTGCTGAAGGTTTCAGTCTTCTTCTTAACTACATATTTAAGAATGCTATTCGGAATTCCATCCATACCTGGGGACTTGCTGGTTTTAATTCTAGCTGCAGCAGCGAGCACTTCATTATTTGTTACCGGAGGGATCTCGGCGGTTTCTACTACTAGCTCCCTCGGTGCACTGCATACTTCTTGCTGTGGGAAAAGGCCTGAGACTATCCGCTTCATTGTGAGTGGGCATACTGGCGGTTTGGCGTTGCACCCTTTCAATTTTTTCAGGACGATATTGTATCCGCTACCCCAAGGATTGTCGTCGACGTCTTTTACTAGCTCTGCAAAGGCCTCGCGCTTGCTCTTTTGGATTGCTTTTCGTAGTTTTATTCGGCTGTGCTTGTATGCAGATTGTAGGTGTTGATACTGGGGATTGTTTCTTGCCCTCTGTCTCTGGTGTTGCCGGCGTAGCCTTAGGCATTCCCCTCTTAGCTCCGCTATTTCGTTTGTCCACCAGTACGCTGGTGCTCTTCGGTTACCACTCTTTTTCCGTGGCATTGATGCATCGCAGATGTCAGTGATCAGCTTTACTAGTGCATTAGCACATGTGTTGGGGCTTCCAGAGCTTCCAACGAGTGTGTCTGGTACGAGTTCTGTCATGTATTCCAACATGCTGTTATCTAACATTTTTGTTTTCCATCCAATGCTTTGCACTTTCGACGCTCTCCTTTTATTCGTGGAGTTTCGAGGCGGGTGAATGGTTAAGTAGATGGCAAAGTGGTCGCTGAATGTAAACTCCTCTGAGACGTCCCATGTTATTTTATTGAATATCGCAGAGCTGCACAATGTCAGGTCGATGATCGAACCCGCATTTCCCCTTTGGTAGGTATTTTTACTTCCTTTGTTGAGCAGCACGATGTTCAGACTAGAGAAGGCTTCAAGCAGCGCCTGGCCCCGTGGGGTTGTTTTTGGACTGCCCCATTCTACTGCCCACGAATTGAAGTCTCCAGATATTACGAGTGGTGCTTTTCCCGCAGCATCGGTTACCAGACGGCTCAGCATGTTTTTATAACTTTCTACTGGCTCGCTTGGAGGCGCGTAGCAGCTGTAGAAGTGAATTCCACCAATTTTTGCGTAGATGAAGCCCTCATGTTGACTATTACCTCTGATTTCGATGGGGTTGGCCCCGCATGCCCAGATTGCAGCTTTTTTTCTTTTGTCTTGCAGCCAATTTCCTTCCACTGAGGGTTCTTTGTACTGCTCGCTGATGAGTGCAATATCGATCTTTTGCTCGTAGATTGCCTGCTTTAGAAGGTCTTGTGCCGCTATGCAGTGGTTTAAATTAATGTGTATACACTTAATCATTATTTTAGTTGTTTTACCGCTTTTTTATACGCAGGGCACCTGAAACTTCCAGTAGGGTGGTCTTGTGCGTCACCAGTCGTTGTCTTGCAAATGGCGCATTTGGGTGCTGCTTTGCATTGCTTGGCCAAGTGTCCTTTCTCTCCGCAGCGTAGGCATGTGCCGCTGCGATCTTCTGTGGACTTACAATGCCTAGATAAATGTCCAAAGTCAAGGCAGCGATAGCATCTGATGGGGCTGATAAGTTCCCGAATTCGGCAGTTGACCCAGCCTACGCGGATTCTTCCCGCCTCCACCAGAATTTTTGAGTCTCTGGCTGCCAAACTTACGGTCGCTGTTTGGGTGCCATTCCATGACGACTTTATAGTCTTTATTGGAACGGGTTTCCCGTGGTTTATCTCTGGGAACTGTTTATTTATGGCGCTGGCAACGTCTTCTTCCGTTGTGGCTACATCCAGGTCACGAACCTCTACGTTCAATGTATGACTCAGAATCTTCACATTTGCGGCGTCCTTAAGCACAGCTGTCGCTCGTTCTTTGAACATATTTGCCATCTTGCCGGTCTTGTCGCGGAGTTGGACAAGCAAGTCACCTCTTGCTGTTGTTGTGATCTTGTTAACACTTTCACCCAGTTCTTTCATTTCGGGTTGCTGCCTCATTTGCCTGATTATATCCGCATATGTCATTTCGCTCGTTTTCGAGATTATAACCGCGTCTGGCCTGGTCGATTTCTTTGCAGCCTTGCTTAGCTTTTTCGCGTTTTTAACCAGCGTCCATTTGTTAGCCTCTTTCTCGGATTTATTGACTTCTTTGCCTGCATTCTTTGTTGCTGAGGCATTTTCATTTGGATCTCCTCGCTTGTTACCTGCCGGTTTCCGCTTTTTGTCCTCTTGTTCGGTTTGGACATGTTGTTCCCTTGTAGTTTTGTTTCCGGAACTGCGTTCATTGGGTTTGGCCGCTGCCTTGCTATGTAGTTTGGCGATTTCTGCAACCAAATCTCGCATGGGCTGATGGATCGTTCTTCTACCACCACCCATCATACTTAACAGCAGATTTATTTTTTCCCCCAACTCCTTCATGGGGTTTTTTGCCTCAATGGCGCCGTTTTCGGGGTGTTTTCCGACGTGGCTAATGTCCGGAGGGGAGGAGTGTGAACGCGAATTTTCAGCTGTTTTTTCAGCGCTTAGTGACACCTCACGACCCCTCGTGGGCCTCGTGGCACGATCTTGATCTCCTTGGGCGAAATTAGGAATATCAGTTTTACCGTTTCCTTCGATATTTTTCCCGCTGGCATTTAACTCTGGGCAGTATCGTTGTTCCGCTTCGCCATTTTCTCCCTTGTCTGGTTCCTGGTACATTAACCTAGGACGCTTTGCAAAAGGGTTCAATAAAGACCCTTCGCCGGTAGAAGGACCAGCGGCTTCTCTAATATTTCGCCCTTGTGGGGGCGATCTGGTGACACTCATAGTATTTGGCTCTTGTTTCAGTTGTTTTATTTGTTTTTATTTTATTTATTATATTGCTATTATGTTTTTTATTTTATTTTTTTTTTTTATTTCTTATATTATTATTATTATTTTGATAATTTTTTTTTTTTTTTTTTTTTTTTTTTTTTTTTTTTTTTTTTTTTTTTTTTTTTATTATTATTATATTATAAGGTTGCTTTTATTTTTATTTTATTTTATTTTTTTGTTTTTAGTTTTTTAAAATTTATATGATTATTTTATTCTGTCCGTATTTATGGACTGCCCTAATGTTCACTGCTAAGGAGCCTTTTTATGCCACTGCACTAATACAGTGCTTTCACAACTGTGGGTTTGTAACTCCACTAACAGCTGGTAACACTATTGCAAGACAAGCTCAGCTGTATTTGACAACTGATCACTGCAAATATGTGTTTTAGCTGTCTCGTTTCGCAGAGTTTTTTCGCGATTTTATCTGAAATGTGAGAAAAAAAGAAGAAAAACGAATACAAAAAAAAGGAAAAATGTCTTTGGATTTCCACGTATTTTGTGGTTTTCCTGTCGTAATCACTGTCACCAGCACACGTAAAGCTCAAGAGGGATCACCAGGCACTTTCCAGGTAAGTCAAATGGTGGAACCCCACTTAAGGCTTTCTTTTCACTACAATTTTCTTTATTTTAGCAGCGATTGAAAATTCCGCGCGCGGATTGCAACATGTAAGTATGGTAACTGCATGTGGGTGAAAGTGTGTGTGCGTGAGCGTGTGTGTGCATGTTTTTTTTTTTTTTTTTTTTTTTTTACGAGGAGGAAGCATCGAAAGCCTAACCGTCACCGGTTTGTCAGTGTGGGACTTTAACCCTAACTAAACCTCCTACTGTCTGAGTACCATTTCCCCCGGTACTACCGTCAGGTATTTCGTCGGGAGATGGCTTGAGCTTACGCTCTACGTACGTGAAGTCTGTTTGTACCGCCCTCTGTGCTGTTGTTTGTTACATCTTCGTGGGGGTTTAAATTGCCCCGTTTCATTTCCAAGCATTTTTTTTTTTTTTTTTTTTTTTTTTTTTGCTTGACTGCCGGTTGGAACGAACGAGGTTCCAAGCCGCTCAACATGGTATTTCTCCTATTATATAAACTATTCATTTTAATATAATTTACGATTTTAGATTACCTTGCCCGCCGGTCGGAACGAACTGGGTTCCGAGCCGCTCTGTTACTCTCTTTACTTCTTCTCGTCTGGTTTTTCAAAATTTATGGTTTCCAACTATTCTGCAACGGTCGGAACGGACTGGATTCCGAGCCGTCTACTTACTTAATTCGATTTTTTCTGCTTTGTATGAACTATTGGAAAAAACACAATATTTTATAGCTGAGGATTTAACATACATATATATATAAATTTCTCAAAAGTAGTTTATTGAGCACTAACCTTTCTTGGTAGCCGGAACGGACGAGATTCCGGGCTACCCGGCCGTGTGTAACCGCTTTGGGCTGTTCGTTGGGAGCTGTGCTTAGGGCCAAAGAGCCAAACTGCTTACATTTTTTATTTTTATTTTTTTTTTTATTAGTGCAGGCAGTCGGAACGGACTAGGTTCCGAGCCGCCGATTCGGTGTGAAGTTTGTTGCCGTCAACCGACATTAAAAGATTATGTATTTCTGCGGAGTCGTTCCGCCTGACGTAGTTTCGATATTACCATATTTGCCATGTTGCAGACGGCAGACCAGTTTTCGATCGATTCGAGCATTATATCGATCAAATTCTCTACTTTTGTCAGCCGCCCTACCTGTACGTTTAGGCAGTTTCGTTCATCTTCAAAATATGTGCAGGCAAAAAAGCAATGTTCAGCATCTTGGATATCGTCCTCTTCGCAGAGAGTGCAGTAAGGGTCATCATCGATTTTAAATCTATAAAAGTAAGATTTAAAACAGCCATGCCCCGTAAGCATTTGGGTTAACTGGAAGTTTACTTCTCCATGTTTCCGGCTTAACCATTTTTCTATTGATGGTATGAGACGGTGTGTCCAGCGACCTTTATCTGTCTGGTCCCAACGGCATTGCCACTGTTGCCAGCAGATCTTGATTTCTGCTTGGCGATTCGCCTTGTTTACAGATCTTGCCAACGTCTGCGTCGCCAGGATATCTATTGGACATAGGCCAGCAATAACCAACGCAGCATCTTCCGATGTAGTTCGGTAAGCGCAGCATACCTTAACCGCGCAGAGCCGGTATAAAGACTTCGCTTCGCGTGCGTATGACGTCTTCTTAAAAGCTTCACCCCAGATTTGAAACCCGTATAGCAGGACACTTCTGACTATATTGGCGTATAACTGCCTTCGCTGTTGCTTTGGACCTCCGACGTTAAGCATCAGTCTCGAAAGCGCTACTGCGACTTTTTCCGCTTTTCCGACTGCATATTCAATATGCCGCCTGAATGTTAATCTAGCATCCAGTATGATTCCGAGGTATTTCAGATCTGGGGCTGATTCTATTTCATGGCCACATACGTTTATTTTCGCCACTTCTCGGATCTTCCTGCTGCTAATTAGCACTGTCTCGGTTTTTTGCTGTGCAAGCTCTAGACCTGCATCGAGGAGCCAGTTTTGAACACTAGTGATCGAGTTGTTTGCACTCTCTTCAATGTCTTTTATGTGCTTAGCTACGACCACAATGGCTATGTCATCAGCAAAACCAACTATTTTCGCCCCTTTTGGTAGATGTAGTTTCAATATGCCATCATACATTATGTTCCATAGCGTTGGACCCAGCACTGAGCCTTGTGGAACTCCGCCTGAAATCTTATATTTCTTTCTGCCTTCATCGGTGTCGTAGAGTAGAAGTCTGTCCGACAAGTAATTGTTTAGGATTCTTCTGAGATATGCTGGAATATCGAAAGTTATTAGCGCCTCTGTTATTTTCCGCCAGCTTGCGGTGTTAAATGCGTTTTTCACGTCGAGCGTAATTATTAAACAATATTCTTTTGAGCCCCATCTCCATCTCTCACCGCTAATCGCATCTTCTGCTATTCTTTTTATGAAATTGGCTGCATCAACTGTGGACCGCCCTTTTCTAAATCCAAATTGTGTTTCGGAGAGTCCTCCATTCGCCTCCATTGCTTCTGTAACTCTATTGGTAATTATGCGTTCCAGAAGCTTCCCTGTTGTATTAAGCATACATATTGGTCGATATGCAGAGGGATCCCCAGGAGATTTTCCCGCCTTTGGTAGTAGAACGAGCCGCTGGCGTTTCCATATTTTCGGAAATACGCCCTCTGTAAAGCATTCGTTAAACGTGTGAACGAAAACCTCAGTATTCGCTTTCACTGCTAGTTTAAGAACTTTATTCGGAATTGCGTCAGGGCCTGGGGCCTTTCTGTCTTTAAATTCATCAACCGCAAGCAGCACCTCTCCAGCGGTGATCTGGGGGAATTTGCATTCAGCATGGGAGAGGATCTCTCTACTGAATGCTTTTTGGCCTGGAAACAGTTTGCTTACTATTATACCCAGTTGGTCGGCGCTTGTGAGCTGCGGCTGGACAGATGCCTGTAGCTTTTTAGTAACCACTTTGTATGCCATACCCCAAGGGTTTTGTTCGGCACTGTCGCAAAGCTGGAGAAAACACTTCTTCTTGCTCGCTTTAATGGTTTGCTTTAATTCCTTTCGCTTGGCCCTGTAGTGTATTTGTTGTTCCAAATAATTGGCCGTTTTTCTGGCCCTTTGGTAGTCGCGCCTTGCTCTATTGCATTGTTGACGAACATCTGCTATCTGGGAATTCCACCAGTATACTGAGGGACGTCTGCTCGATGGGTTTCTTCCTCTTCTCCTCATTGAAGCATCACAGGCGTTTGCTATGGTGGTCATGAGCTTGTTGGCCATATTCGTAGCTCCTTGTGTTAGGGTAACTTCAGACATCATAACTTTTAGCGCTTCTTCATCTAGAGAGTCGATTTTCCAGCCCACTGTTCTCCTTTCGGTGCAAGACCCTGTTTGCTTTGGTTCGTTTATAGTGAAGATAATTGCTTGGTGATCGCTGTGAGTATAGTCGTCACTAACCTCCCAATGGACATTTCGGGATAGTCTACTAGTTATGAATGTTAAGTCTATTATAGACTCACTTCCGTCTTTTTTGAATGTAGCTTTACTTCCGGAATTTAATAGCACCACTTCTAGGGTCGAAAGAGCTGTTAGGAGCGCTCTGCCTTTGGGATTTGTTTTACGGCTTCCCCATGCTTGGGCCCATGCATTGAAGTCACCTGCGATTACAACCGGCGTTCTAGTTCTAGCATCGGTGACCAAGTTATCTAATATTGTTTCAAACTCCTCGAGGTTGAAGCTAGGTGGTATGTAGCAACTGTACAGTATGATGCCAGCAATTTTCACGCAGACGAAGCCTACTTCCGATTTCAGTTTTTCTAATGGGAGTGGTTTTTTGGCACAACTCCATGCCGCTGATCGCCCTGCGCTGGCCTTGGCCCATAGTTGACAGTCGACCACTTTGTATGGTTCACTCAGTAGAGCTACGTCGATATTCAGTTCTAATACCGACTGCTGCAGCAATTCCTGTGCCGCCTTACAGTGGTTTAGATTTAGTTGGCAAACCTTCATTCTTTACGTGTCTTTTGTACTGCCTGTACTGCCTGTACATAACAAGGGCATTCTCTTCCACCTGTTCTGTGCTTCAAATCTGCCAAGTTTTTCCTCGTGCAAATGGCACACCTCAGCTCTTTCTTGCAATCACGGGCCATATGACTTGAGTCACCACAGTTGAAACACGATCCCTTCATATCGTGTGGAGATCTGCAGTTTCGTGCTACGTGTCCAAACTCTAAGCATTTAAAGCATTGCATCGGCTGTGTTTTTTGCCGAATTCGGCAAACCACCCATCCTATACGTATTTTTCCTGCTGCTATTACTCTATTTGCGGCTGCAGCTGGGAGAAGTATAGTCGCTGTATTCGTTCCACTGTATGCCTTTCGCATAGATTTTACTGCGTCTTCTTTAAACTTTATCCCCTCGAACTCTTTTTCAAAAGCGGCGCAAATCTCTTCTTTCGTTGATACTTCGTCCAGGTCTTTAACCTCTAACGCAATTTGCGAGGTGAGAGTCTGGACAGAGACGCTTTCGCCAAGCGCTTCTTCGACAGCTCGCTGTACCTCGGAAGTGTGCGAGTCTGTTGGTTTCTCCAGCTGAATGAGTAAGTCCCCATTGGTGGTTTTCCTTATTTTTGTTACCATCTCTCCTACGTGTTTCAGCTTTGGCTCGTTCCTGACAGCCCGCAAAATGTCTGCGTAAGACCTTCCCCCACGATCCTTTATTATTAAAGCATCTGGCCGTGGGTGCTTAGGTTTTGGCTTCTTCCTCCTTTCTACGGTTTGCCAATCTGCCCTCTCCTCTCCTTCCATATTCTTGCTGGGTTGAACGCTTGGCTGTGATGACGCGTCTGTGACTCCCCTTTGAGATCGCCGAATAGAGTGGTTTACTGTGGTTGTTTGGCTCCCGGTATTTGTTTTTTCTTTCGGAGTTGGGGGTTTCGCTTTCTCAAACAAAGCAGAGAGTTCGCCTATAACATCGCGCATGGGCTGATGGATGGATCTTCTTTTTCCATCCTCCAGCATGTCAACAAGCTCGCGAATCTTTGCTCCGAGGGTAACCCATGCTGATGGCTGATAATCTGTTTGAGTCAGACAAACATTTTTGGGCACCGGACAAATCTCTGGAGGCGAACTCATCAACCTAGGACGCTTTCCAAAAACGTTGAGAGTCGTTCCTACTTCGGATGACTCACTCCCGGTTATTTGGGGTCCCGAAACTCCCTTATTATTTCGCCCTGCCGGGGGCGACCGGGAGACACTCATTTTAATTTTAAGCAAGCTTCTATTTTTTAATAATTTTTGCTATTATTTCTTTTAATTTATTTATTAATTGATAATTAATTAATATTTATCGATTTCCTATTAAATTGCTTACTATTTATTTAATTTAACTTTAATTTACTGTAACTCGTTATATTTATTGCTATTTTATATGCTATTTATTTATTATTTATTTTATTATTTATTTAGTAATTATTATTATTTTTAATAATTATAATTAGATAATTATTTATATATTTATAAACGTATTCAACTACTTTTACTTCTAATTTAGTTGCTTCTGCCCACTGTGTGGCGATCTCAGCGCCACCTACCGTGATTTAAGAACAACGCCGGTAGGGGGTGTGTGTCTCCGCTATTTAAGCTCGGCTTTATTAGGCACAGGATGTTTCAATAAAGCTTGGCTTATTGGACCACTTTGCTGAACTTACTCCACTCGCTCAGCTGTTTTCAGCCCGATTTGGCGCGATTCAGCCTTTTGTTTTTTCTTCGTTTGCTACTTTGAAAAAACAAATCTCGCCTGAAAGAAAACTGGAAAATAAACACTTACAGTAAAAAGTCCTCTACCTCCAGAAGTGGGACTTGCAGCCTCCACGTAGACGCACTTTTTCACTGCACTTTTGGTGGAAATTATAAATTTATTACCACAAATATCACCAAAATTTAATCACTTTTTGAGAGCTTACACAAAAACACGTCCTCTCACAAAAGTATATATAAACATATGTGTGCATGTGGGTGAAAGTGTGTGTGTGTGTATGAGTGTGTACACGCAAACCGCTTACTAGGGGTGCGCGTACGATTTGTCGGTCGATTGAGGGTGGTGATGAAATTTAGGCCGGAAGCCTAAACAACATATGTACATACACAATTTCTCTAGCTTATTTTCGTGTTCTTAAACACACACAAAAAACAAAAAAAAAAGAAACCCAAATAAAAAATTCAAGTACTTACGTGCAATATTTTCCCGGCAATACCCCTTCTGTTTGTGTATCAAGCAAAATCAGGATTGCATACAAAAAATAAGCAAAAGAGAAAACAACACCCAATATATGTGTAACTGGCGGTAAAAAGTTAAAAATACATTTATATTTACATATTTACAAATATTTGCATTATATACTCAACAACATATTACATACAGTTCAAATATTAGCAAAATTAGGCACCAACTATAGTTTCTTGCCTCCCGTCATAGCCAGAGTGATTAGAAAACAAGTGTACAAACACACAATAGCTTCATACAATAAACATACCCACAAACATACATATATTAGTACGGTCATCGCATACTCACTGTCCATTTAACCGGCGAAAAAGTTCGATAACCCCAACAGCATTAAATATATGTATATATGTACACTAGGGTGGGTTAAATTTTTGGTCGATGTTTGGTACCCCCTAGTTGTGTTTTATAAATCATTTTAAGCAACTTTTCCAATGGAAGTATGGTTTTATTTTGAATTCCGAGCCCCCCAATTTTTAAAAATAGGTATTTTTTTTTTCTTTTCTTAGATCTTCCTCTATCTACTCGCTAAATGAACAAAGCCTATTTTTCTCATTTCAAATTTATTATTCTTTACAATTCCAACCTTAAAGATAAAAACTTATATAAAATATAAATGAAAAAAATTCAATTGAATATTGTAAGAAGCGAGAAGGACTTATTCTTGAAAGTCTTTCTTGCTGTCAAGTTTATGAAATTTTTTACGGCTTTCTAATGTCACTGCCATCACTTCTTCTCGTTTCTGTTCTAAAACTCGTTTGGACACGCTAGCTAGCAATTGAACATGTCAGTTAACTTAGGGTAAGTTAATACCACCCAAGCTGCCTGACACATGACTCGCCGCCATACATCAAACACTCCAGACCGACATATTAGAACCACCCACGAAGACATCATAAACTAAAAACCGAAACCAACCACTTCTACAAGATGTCGTAAATTACAATAGACCCGCATTCCAGAGGATCGAATAACGCATTCATATTCCGTTATTCGATCACTAATCATAAACTGGCTACACTAAGTTGACCCATATCAAAACATTTAATGGTCAACTTAATAAAAGTCAATACTGCACATGTTGCCCGAAATATGATCACTAATCATAAATTCGGCCGCATTAACAAACGCATAGCAAGACGACAATGCTAAGTGGCACACAGCTATGTGGAACGGAAATCGGCAAACAACCGACACAGCCGAACCGCACTTGTAAAACCAAGTGCAATTATAAACATGACCCGCTCAACAAACAAACATGTGGGCCACAGTCGGAGTCAGCACAAGTGTGACCGAAATTAATGTTGTAAACATTAATTGTACAACAACACATGGGAGACACCCGCTAAATTCAACGTCAGCATGCAGTCGCAGCGAAGCAGCATGAATTTACCACGCAGCAGATTACAGACGCTACGCAGCAAAATGCAGTTGCAGCGCAGGCATAGCTAAGTATAAATATTAAGATTATTGTAACTTAGCTTTAGATTGAATTCTCACATCAATAAACGCGGTTATGCTGTCATCTATACAGCCCGCAATAAAAATAAAACCTTCGTTTTATTAACTGGCGCCCGAGCAAAAGTCTCGAGCCACGCGAACCAAACGTCCTGAAAATCAAAAAGTAAGGACTCGCGCGCGCCCGAGTGATCGTGAAAAAAGCCTGAAAACGCCAAGTAAGGCCAGATTTTAAGTGTTGAGCGCGAAAAAAAGGCCTGAAAATTAAAAAAGTAAGGCATCGCCGGAAAAGAAGTAACAGTGCCGTGGAAAAAAAGTCACGTCCCGAAAATAAAAAAGTAAGGACTCCGCGACGCAAGTGAAACATAGTGAGAGGCCCCTTAGTAGCTTAGGCAAACCGGCGGTATAACGTACCAGCCTACACTATAAACACAAAACAATAAAGAAACATTAAAAGCAGCAGGCTTTGTGATCTTCACTTTCCCCCACCAGTGGTAAGAGGTGAAGTTGAGCAAGGTAATTGCATGCCATAAGACTAAAAAGAAAGAAAAAACTAACTGAAAAAAGAAAAGCGTTACAGTGGGAAGTGAAAGTGCGAAAAATAAAAAGTACAAAAGAAAGTACTATAATCAGCTATAAACCAACATCAGTAGTTCCAGTAACCTCAGCAGCTTCAGCAGTTCCGGAGTTCCAACAGTAGCCGTAAGAGTAAGAATTTCTACTAAGAGTATATATACTTTTATTAAGTATAAAATTGTAATTAGATATTATCATAAATACCCCACTAACAACACCATAAATTTAAATGGACGCTCTACCAGTCGATTTTGACTACGACGGATTAGACAAAATTATAGAGCAGGTGTACAGAGATATTGAGGTAGAAAAATATAAACCCCTCATAATTACAGGTATTAGTAATCAGGAAAAAGCTAGGGCTATGCAATTGGTATTCAATTTTATAGGAGAAAATAAAGTAGCTACTCATTTTGACTTTGACAATAGGGATAATATCGAAGAAGAAACAGTTCGACTTATTCGCGCCTCCGAAAGGAAGTTGAAAAATAAAAATAAGTAAGGATTGGTCCAAAAATTTTAATAAAGAAAATGAAAAGTTAATATGAGCTAATCTATATTTTAAGAATTCAAATTTATAAATAAAGGAAAAAAGAGTAATAAATAATAAAGGTTATTTTATTCAAAAACAAAAATTTAAATTTTTTCAAAATGGCAAACCCTAATAATTTAATTAGGCCCGCATCACTTAACCAAAATCCTCCAGCTCCTCAAGTATCAACTAATGCTCAATTAAGCATGACTGACTTGACGGCCCTCATATCTGAAATAGCGGCCAATGTCTTAATGCAGCAAGGACCACAAGTCGTCCAAAATGTAATTAATCCAAATGCTAGTTTGGCCACAGCAGTTGATCAGGTAATTGAAACAGGGGAAAGGGGAAATTTGAATGAATTAGATAGAATACCTGATGTGGTAAAGTGCTTGAAAGAATTTTCAGGTCGTCCAGGAGAATTTAACTCCTGGAAGAAAAGCGTAGACCGTATACTCAACGTATACGAGTCATTAAAAGGATCTCCTAAATATTATGGGATCTTAAGTGTAATTAGAAATAAAATTACAGGCCACGCTGACACAGCGCTGGAATCTTACAATACACCATTGGATTGGCCAGCTATAACAAAATGCTTGTCAATGCATTACGCCGATAGACGCGATCTATCAACTTTAGAGTACCAAATGACTGCATTGGTACAAGGTAATAGGTCCATTGATGAATTTTATCAACAGGTGTATAAACACCTCTCGTTGATCTTGAATAAATTAGGTTGCGAAGGGATGAGCAATGAGACTTTACGCATGCTAACGCAATCTTATAGAAGCAAAGCGTTGGACACATTTATAAGGGGATTAAATGGAGATCTACCGAGATTATTGGGCATGAAAGAGCCAGTCGATTTACCGCAAGCTCTTCATCTGTGTCAAAAATTGGACAACCAAAATTTTAGGACGAACCATGCCTATAACGTAGGGCAATCGTACCAAAGATCAAATAAAGGCAAAAACAATAAATACACTGCAGGACCAAAAGACTTCTACCCGCAGTTAGCTTATAATCCGCAACCAAGCCAACAAGCATGGCAAAGCCGGCGCTCGCAACATAATTTTGATGCGAACGCCAATGCACCAACAAGGCCACCGAAGCCTCAGCCAAAACCAGAGCCCATGGATGTCGATCAGACCATGCACTCACGTAGGGTAAACTACATGAATAGACCTACCCAGAAAAATTATTATCAAGGAAAAAGACCTCAGGAGGCTCCCCAACACAATAACAATAAGGTACAAAGGACTTTCCACATAGCGGAACAAAAGGAAAGCGAAAATACGGATGACTCAGCAAACATTAATTTTTTAGTATGCTGAGCTCTTCACTACCATACTTTGAAGTTAAAGTGAAGGGCGGTCAAGCTTTAAAGTTTCTTGTAGACACAGGATCAAGTAAAAACTACGTTAAACCCGATTTGGTAAAGAAATGTATACCAAACGAAACTCCATTCTACGCTAAATCAATAGCGGGAGAAATTAAAATTAGTGAGCATACTTATGCAGAATTTTTTAATATTAAAGAAAAAATAAAATTATATTTAATGCCAGCATTAAAAGTGTTTGACGGCATATTAGGAAATGATACTCTTAGAAGTATGAAAGCGGTGATACATACAGCCGAAAGTTGTATGATATTAGGAAATGGCTGTAAAGTCCACCTAAAGCAACTCCCCACGCAATGCGTTAATGCAATTAACGAAAACAATCTGTTATATAAACAGAAAAGCATCGTGGAGGAGATAACTACAAAGCATCCTAAGCTTTTTGCTGAGCCTAACGAAAAGCTCACATACACAACAAAAGTTGTTGGTCAAATTAGGACAACAACAGATACACCAGTGTACTCGAAATTTTACCCTTACCCGGTAGCATTAAAATCCGAGGTAGAAAAACAGGTAAAACAGCTTCTGGACGATGGCATAATACGACCATCCAGATCGCCATATAATTCTCCTGTATGGATTGTCCCAAAGAAAGCAGATTCCGCAGGAAATAAACAATACCGTATGGTTATTGACTACAGGAAATTGAACGCAGTTACAATTTCGGACAGGTATCCAATTCCTGAAATATCTGAGGTAATATCACAATTAGGTAAAAGTAATTACTTCTCAGTATTGGACTTAAAAAGTGGTTTTCATCAGATACCATTAAGGAAATCGGACATAGAAAAAACCGCATTTTCTATCAATAACGGTAAATATGAATTTACACGTTTGCCATTTGGCCTAAAAAATGCGCCATCAATTTTTCAACGCGCACTAGACGATATATTAAGAGAACACATTGGCAAATGTTGCTACGTGTATATCGATGATATAATCATCTTTAGCAAAACCGAAAAGGATCATTGCAAAGATATTGGAAAAATATTTAAAACGCTAGAAGATGCCAACATGAAAGTTCAGTTGGATAAGTGCGATTTTTTTAAATCAGAAACCGAATTTTTAGGGTTTGTGATTACTCCGGTTGGCATAAGAACCAATCCAAAGAAAGTGGAAGCCATTGCAAGCTTTCCAGAACCCAAGAGCCTAAAGGAACTCCGAAGCTTCCTAGGACTATCAGGATATTATCGCAAATTTGTAAAAGATTATGCAAAAATTGCTAAACCGATGACTTCACTCTTAAGAGGGGAAGAAGGTAGAATATCAAAGAACAAATCCTCAAAAGTAAGGATAAATTTAAATTCTGAAGCAAAAGAATCCTTCAGGAAAATTAAGAATTCATTAATTTCCGAAGACATTATCCTTGCTTACCCAGATTTTAAAAAAGAATTTGAACTAGCAACGGATGCTTCAAACTTCGCTATAGGCGCAGTATTATCACAAAGTGATAGACCGATAGCTTTTATATCGAGGACATTAAGCAAAGCTGAAGAACATTATGCCGCTAATGAAAAAGAATTCTTAGCAATAATTTGGGCATTAAATACCTTCAGAAATTATTTATATGGTTCCAGGAAAGTAAAAATTACAACGGATCACCAACCTTTAACTTATGCCTTAAGCAATAAGAATAACAACAGTAAAATGAAAAGGTGGAAGTCAATTCTGGAGGAATATGACTATGAATTGGCATATAAGCCCGGCAAAGCAAATGTTGTGGCCGATGCATTATCACGAATACCACCGCAAACAACACAGTTGAATACATTGTCTACAGCGACAAATTCAGACGAAAGCTCATCACACAACTTAATATACAGTGTCGAACAGCCGATTAACGTGTTTAAAAATCAAATTTTTTTAAACAAGGACTTAGTATCTAACTATCAATTTCAAATAATATTTCCAACATATCACCGACATATAATAACAGAATTAAGTTATACCCATGAAATTTTACTGCAGATTTAAAAAAAATATTTAAACCCATCGGTAATAAACTGCATCAAAGCAGAAGAGGACATAATGGGAGTAATACAAGAATTGTACCCCATGCACTTTAGTAAATACAAAATACGATTTTCGCAGATACAAGTAGAGGATATAATAGATATTCAACAACAGCAGGAAATCATAATTAGGGAACATAACAGAGCACATAGAAATTGTAAAGAAAATAAATTACAAATTTTGAGAAATTACTATTTTCCAGGAATGGCTAGCAAAATTAAGAAACTAATTAGAATTTGCCTTACATGCAAAGAAAATAAATATGACCGACATCCGGCGAAACCGAAAGTTCAGCCAACACCAATTCCCACATTTCCAGGTCAAATAGTTCATATTGATATACTCCACATGGGAAAGCAGTTAATTTTAACAGCAGTGGACAAATTTTCTAAATACGCGATTGCGAGAATTATCCGATCCAAGGCAGCCGAGGATATCAGGCAACCATTGAGAGACATTCTTTTCTCTCTCGTACCAGAAACTCTAGTAATGGACAATGAAAAATCGTTTAAATCCGAAACGATAAATTTCATGATAGAAAATGAATTCGGCATAGAAATTCACCGAACAGCTCCATATACAAGTTGTTCGAATGGGCAAGTGGAACGTTTTCACTCCACATTGCAGGAAATAATGAGATGCCTACGTTGCGAGAATACTCACCAATCTTTCCTAGAACTTTTAGAAAGATCGGTCAAAGAGTACAACCACTCCGTGCATTCAACTACAAGGGAAAAACCCATAGAATCATTTTTGGGTAGGAGAGTCAATAGCGACCCCATATTAATAGAAAAACATAGATTAGAAATTGCTAAAAAAGTCAAGGATAAACAAGTTGTTGATCTAGCTTATCACAACAGAAATAGAATAGCATTAAAACAATACGAGCCAGGAAACGAAATTTTCGTTAAAATAAATAAGAGGTTAGGAAATAAACTGACACCTAGGTATAAAAAGGAAATTGTAGCACAAAATTACAACACTACAATAAAGACACAGTCAGGAAGAATAGTTCATAAAAATAATATTAAACAAAATTGAATATATTTTTTTTTAGGCTTACAATGGCCAAAATAAAGATGAACTTAATAACCCAAACGCTATTGTTAGCACTTGCTACCATGGCCGCACAACAAATTGACATACAGGACTTAACCAACAATAATGGATACATACCTATCAAGATTGGAGAGCAGAAGACAATAAGTAATTTCAATAAAGTCCTACATTGCATTAACTTAACAAGTTATGACGAAACAATCTCGCTAATAGCAGATAACATTAAAGCTTTGACAGCGGTAAACATTGAAGACAGACAATTACTGAACACGGTAAACAAAAATTTTGTATTACTTAAAGCAAAAATAACCTACCTATACCCACATACTAAAACAAAACGAGGACTAGTTAATATTATAGGTAAAGGATTAAAATTTATAGCAGGTACCATGGACAGTGACGATGAACAACAGATAATTAGTACATTAGACTCAATACAAAATAATGCCCAACATGCAACAGATAACGTAAATAAATTAATTTACTCTAATAGGTTTCTTACTGACCAAATTGGTAACATTACCAACCATATAGATAAGCAACAGACTCTTATTCAGAATTACATAAATATATTTAGGAAAACGACCCAGAATAAAATTAAAACTATAGAGGACGAATTAGAATTCCTTAAACACATATATCAAATAAACAATGATATAACACCTTTGCAAAATCACATAAACGATATCGGACAAATAATTTTTTCAAGTAAATTAGGAATAATTCCAACAGATATACTAACTCAGACCGAACTTGACCTCATCAATGATTTTGACATGTACAACGACATACAGGTAGCAGTAGTTTTTTATAATGACAATATTATTATAACCTTACTAATACCCCAATATTCCTCCAACATCCTATCCAAAATTATTTTTGAACCTATTCCCAACCAAAAAAATTTATCATTAGTTTTAGATGAATATGACATACTTACGGATGAAAATAATAATTTGTATAAAAAAATTGTTAAGGACAACCTAGAAAAAAATTTAATCAAATTAGATAACAATTGTTTAATAAATATCATTAAATTTAAGGAAGCAAATTGTAATTTAGTACCATCAATGAAAACAGAAATTAAAGAAGTATTACCGGGAATATTAATATTCAAAAATTTTTATCTGAATATATCTCACAATTGCAACAAATTAGAAATTAAACAAACAGGAACTTTTTTAATAAAATTTGAAAATTGTAAAGTCATAGCTACAAACAAAACTTTTGAAAATATTAAAATCAAAATGTACGATTCATTTATATTACCAAATAAGATTACAAAAATTAAAGAAAATAAAAATATAACAGAAACAGAACTAAAATTTGAAAAATTGTACTTAAAGCAAATTACTCAACAAGAACACATTGAACTATTGTTTAAAAATAATAAAAGTGTTCATTTAATTAGTTTAAGTTCAGATTTATTAATTGTGTTATCTATTTTTGTAGTAATTTTTATTTTGATATGTATTAATAAATATAAAAGGAAATTATATATATCGCCTGAACTGCACTCACATAATCAAAATACTGCAAAAACAACAGAAGGCCCATTTCTTCAATTATCTTCAATGGCATAACTCATCCACAGCAATAATACCGATTGAGGACAATCGATTTAAGAGGGGAAGAGTTAACTTAGGGTAAGTTAATACCACCCAAGCTGCCTGACACATGACTCGCCGCCATACATCAAACACTCCAGACCGACATATTAGAACCACCCACGAAGACATCATAAACTAAAAACCGAAACCAACCACTTCTACAAGATGTCGTAAATTACAATAGACCCGCATTCCAGAGGATCGAATAACGCATTCATATTCCGTTATTCGATCACTAATCATAAACTGGCTACACTAAGTTGACCCATATCAAAACATTTAATGGTCAACTTAATAAAAGTCAATACTGCACATGTTGCCCGAAATATGATCACTAATCATAAATTCGGCCGCATTAACAAACGCATAGCAAGACGACAATGCTAAGTGGCACACAGCTATGTGGAACGGAAATCGGCAAACAACCGACTCAGCCGAACCGCACTTGTAAAACCAAGTGCAATTATAAACATGACCCGCTCAACAAACAAACATGTGGGCCACAGTCGGAGTCAGCACAAGTGTGACCGAAATTAATGTTGTAAACATTAATTGTACAACAACACATGGGAGACACCCGCTAAATTCAACGTCAGCATGCAGTCGCAGCGAAGCAGCATGAATTTACCACGCAGCAGATTACAGACGCTACGCAGCAAAATGCAGTTGCAGCGCAGGCATAGCTAAGTATAAATATTAAGATTATTGTAACTTAGCTTTAGATTGAATTCTCACATCAATAAACGCGGTTATGCTGTCATCTATACAGCCCGCAATAAAAATAAAACCTTCGTTTTATTAACTTGTCTTTCCGTTGCTTGTATGTGTAACGGAATTTTTGGATCAGGTAGCGGTCGATCATCATTTTCCAGATATTGTTCTAGATGTTCATAAGGGATGCTTAGAGTAAACGGTGGTTCGAATATGATTGAATTATCATATCAATCATATTCGCATAATCCGTGCAATTGAAATCCAAGATAGGTTTTTTATAAGCTCTCAGTTGCATCGGATTATCCACATGGTTGCGGTAGTGTACAATTTTTTTTAGAGTTAGTAAGTCGTGTATGTTTTTTTCATCGTCGAATAACATTGCTAATAAAACGTTTTCTGAGTGAGCATAATACGCGTTTTCTTGAACAACATTATTCACAATTTTTCTTAAATTCGAATCCAAATATTGAGTCCAACGTATGAATTTACAAAGTAATACACTGCCGTAAACGACAGAGTTATAGTACTTAATATTAAAATACATTGGCGTATACACTTTCATTACATAGTTTGCCTTGACTGGCCTTGAGCTCAATAAAATTATAAAATATTAACATTTTACTAGGCCAACAGAAAAATGAACAAACATTGTTTGCCAGAACTTTTAAATTTTTAGACGGCTTATTCGTTGTCACGTATAACCGTAATAATCTACTGGCTTTGGTGAGCCAGCGAGAATGTGCAATTGGCCCTGGTTTAATGTTAGACAAATCGGCTGAAACCTCACCAGAAGAAATTGCAAGTGCCATTCTGTACAAGTACATTGCGTCATGCTATTCGATTTCTCTGCAAACTCCTAAAATATTTTATTTGATTCTTCTATAATCTTCTTGAACATTATATGCGATTTTGTTAGAAATCGCTAGAACATTCTATTCGATTTTTCTAGAAATTTATAGAATATTCTATTCGATTCTTCTATAAATTTCTAAAACATTCTATTCGGTAGATTTAGAAATTCCTAGAACCTTCAATAATATTCAGGACGTCGATGAACTGCACTGCCACGTTTTTTTAAAAAGACGTTATTTTCATGTATTTAGAAATTGAAATATTAGAGAATGCTTTATTGCTTCTTGTTTTTTTAACATATGTTTTCATCTTTAGAGTTGAATTTCTGATGAAAAAAAACTTTGATAAAAAAATGTTCTGTTCATTTAGCGAGTAGATAGAGGAAGATCTAAATTTCTGTCTTCCAGACGGTTCCATTTTCTATCTGAAATCTATAGTAGTAGTTGCAACATCATAACGAGAACTCTTGAATCTCTCTTTTTAACTGAACTTTACAATCTCAGCAAGTTCCAAGTCATTCCGATAGAAAATAAACATATTTTCCATACAAATTTTTCAATTTTTGGCCAGAAAAAGGCTAAAAATCGAAAATCTTGTATGTGAAGTACCCTTAATTTTTATTGTATTGCACTGTAAGGGGGCTCGGAATTCAAAATAAAACCATACTTCCATTGGAAAAGTTGCTTAAAATGATTTATAAAACAGAACTAGGGGGTACCAAACATCGACTTTTTTTGACCCATACAATTTGACCCACCCTAATGTACATACAATTCGTATCAGCTGAATTCCAATTGCTAATTTCCCATTATCCCGTCCTTCGTTATTGCACGCACGTATATATACACACACTAAACATTGTAATCCGCCTACGTCTAACACTGCAAGCATTAACGCACACACGCACTTATAACGAATAGACCGCTCAGTGCAGCTATTAGCACTGCAGTATTAAAGCACGTACATGTCGCAAACTAACATTAGTGCGGGTCTAAATTAACAAAAAAAAAAAATTTTTTTTTGTTTTTCCTTAAATATCGCTGGTTCAACATAAACACTTTAAAACGCAAAAATAATATTTATAACAATAACGACAACAAAAATTATATTGAAATTACAAAAGAAAAAAGTATTATAATCGTGGTTATTAAGAGTAATACGTACATACATAGCCCAGTAAATATACATATCTATTTTAAATATAATTCAACTAAAATTTACGTAGTTTAAATTTTTCATTAAAACAAAACCAATATCAAAATCCTTCTTGCATTTATGTACATGCAATCAAAAAAACCCTCATCGAAACAACAAAAAGTCAAACCACCCCAATTATTAGAAATACCAAAAATGGTTGATGACGAAAAACCCCAAGGCACACCTGCAGAAGCTACACGCTCAAGACAGGGTGCAAAAGCAAAAAAAATAAAGAAAATTCAGCCGCAAGATTTATTTCCGACAGTGACAGTATTATAAGATACTGCACTAGATTCTCTTCAGCCCCAATAGAAGATAACTCAGAATCAGTCCTGGAAATAAAAAATAGTAATCTTGATAACTTTTGGGCACGCCTTCAAGCGGCGTATGATATAATTGTCGAAACGGATGAATCCGATTTGCCCGACAACTTTAAATCTTCAGCTTTCGCCAAATTCGAAAACTGTCTTGACCAGTATGAAGAGACAAAAGCTATGATTTCAGATCAGCTTAAATTATTAAAACCAATTGCACCTACTCCACCCCCGCGAGTAGAGCTGCCCCCAACCCCAATACGTGAAGCAAGTTCAGGCATTTACCTCAAAGTGCCAGCATGTGACACAGAAATATTTCATGGAGGTTATGAACAATGGCCGTCCTTCCGGGACATGTTTACTGCCGTGTACATAAACCATCCAAAATTATTCCAGGCGCAAAAATTGTACCACCTCAGGTACAAAACAAAAGCTCAAGCAGGCGCATTAAATAATGACAACTTTAACCTGGCTTGGTCGGCACTAAAAGAAAGATACGAAAATGAAAGAGTACTAGTTGACAATCAAGTAACGATTTTAATGAACTTGCCAAAGATTCAAAGAGAAACAAGCGAAGAATATATAAAATTACAGTCCACTGTCACAAACTGTCTATCAGTGTTAGCAACACAAAATATTCCCACAGATAACTGGGACCCAATTCTGGAATTGCTTAATTTCAGTTGCACACTTAAAATTTTGATGTTTGCTTATTTACAGGTTAACGCTTTTTAATTTGTATCTTTTATTTTCGTGCACACCCATTTTTCAATTTAGATTTGTACTTATTTGGTGGACGGGCCGCACTGTGTTACATACTAAACTGTGGGCAATTTGTAGTTTTTTTTCGTTAATGTTTAAAATAATAACGTAAAAATGATTTTTTTTAATTTTTTTAAACCGCACTGTATTTAATATGATTTTTTGCTAATCGCGCAACGGTTTATAATTCCGTTAATGCACTTGTACATACCTACAAATATACACACGGTTTTTAATAGGTATAAAATATTCTTGATTTGTTTTTTTTTGTTTAAACTGGTTTCGGCACCATATTCATTATTATGAATAATACACTTTAGTTTCGGTTTTTAATTTTGTGTTCTTCAATTTATGTTTATTTGAATTGAGTTAAGTTTTAAATTTTCTTTTATTTTACAATTTACAAATTTATTGGTATTTTGAACCGGTAGGTCGCCAACTAACATTCCTTTTTACACAAAAACTAACTGCCCGCTCGGCTCTCTCAATGCAATTATGGCCGGCGGATCCGTTAACAATGATGAGATGAGTTTAAACATGCATTAAGGTCGGTACTCAGTACATATTTTCAGGTAAGTATGTATTTAAATACATTTAATTTAAGGTAAGTAATGTTTTTAAATTCGAGTCTTTCGGACTTTTGTTATCATGCTACCAACATGTATCAGCTGTGGATCACTTTTAACTATTTTTAGCACGTCTGCATACGATCCTCCGCAGTTACTTTTAATAATTAGTGCATCGGGGCGTACTGACTTTATAGGCTTTCTTTTGAACTGTACTGTCGTCCACTGGGGCTCTTCCCTCATTTTTGGTACTTCAAGTGGGCCGTTTGTTTTTCTCTCTTTTTCGGTTGGCACTGCTCTACCTTGCTGAACTTCTTTTTTCCCCTGTACTGCGCTTTGCTCATGGTAGTTTTCGGAGAAGTCTGAGAAGATACGCTTATTGTTTTTTGAGGGGTATGGGTCTTTGCCTTTTCGTAGAGTATCGACAACTCGGAGATTAAATCTCGGATCTACTGGTTAACTGACCTTCTCTTACTATCGTCCATCATGTCGTGGAGCTCACGTATTTTCGCCCCTAGCATAACCCACGCGGGGCTTTTCAGATCTGTGGGCGGTTGTTCGGGCTCTGGTGAGCATGACCGTGACTTCGGCGGAGAGTACGCAAGACTGGGATGAGGAGGACCTACATACTATGAGATCTTTAGCCCTTGGGGGGGCGACACTCATAGTTTAATTTTAATGTTAATGATGGATTTATCGAGGCGGCCTGTTCAAAGGTGCATGGCTTTACTTGGTTGAGTGCCACTTGAGCCGTGAGTGTAATCCTTTGGGGTTTCTGATTACTCGACCCTTGAGCTTTTGGTGGGTAATGGAGAAGACAGTGGTGTTTTTTTTGGAAATACACGCAATTGAAATTACTTCGACAATCCTTCTCTGCGTGTTAGTAAGATAAACAATTTTTGCATTAGTTATTCTCTTCATCATTAACGCAAATCATCATTGAGTGCTTGGAACTGCATAATTTACAAGACACTGTCCTTTTTGACTCAGTGTGAATAGAGTGAGTTTTGTTACTTTTTTCGTTGTATGAGTCCTGAGCTGTTGACTTACGCGTGGTTAAGTTGGGTTGAGTTGTCTTCGGCTCATTATGTCTATACGTGCTAAGCCGTTCTTCGTATCGAGTAGTGAGAAATTGGTCCATTTCAGACCAGAGAGGTAACTCTTTTCTCGGACTTGTATGCAGTATGTCATTGAGTGAGAGGCCTGAGTGAGATTCCTTGGGGGCATTGAAAACTACTCGGACTTTAGTGGATTTGCTATCGGGTTTGTATCTGCGTACGATTTCTCGGGGATTTGTGGATTCCATGTGATTCAGAGTCAAACCTTCGAGTATGTGTTTTTGAGCTCTGCTTTCTTCTCAACACTTCTCTCGATGCTGAGGTACTGTAACAGTGCCACTGTCGCTGAGCTGCAGGCCTGGAGTGTCCTAGTGCAATTGAGTCGGGAAACGTGGACTTGGACGGCGGCTTTACTTCATATCGACCATCTTCTCTCCAAATTGTGGTGTTTTAGTAAAGTTCCTCGCAAAACTCATAGTCGGCTGTGTAAGTGGGAGCCGATAGTACCTCCTCAAAATCTTTTGAGTAGATCTCCAAGGAATTCGGCTGAGCTGAGAATGTCGCTACCTATCATCATATCTATATTGGCGGGTGCAAAGCAGTTGGGGTCTACTAGAGGCAGTGACGCGTATTCTTGGAGATCAGTGTATGTCATCTGGAATGATGGTAAGAAGTGAGTCAATTGGGGGAGTATTATTGCGTGAGTTGCAATTTTTATTTTAAGATCTGGCGAACAAATCGTGAGTGAACATATTTTGTTTGCATTCTGGACTGTTCGTCCACCCATTCATAAAATTTCACAATTTATCTTAGTTGCGGGTAGATCAAGTAGCTTTTGTACATGAGAGATTACAAAAGTCTAGGGATCCTTGGTCTATGAGAGTGCGAACGTGCACTGTTTCCCCTTTATAAGAGATTGGGATGTTTGCTGTTGAAATTAATGTTCTTTCTCTACTGCTTGCGAAATGGGAAAGTACCCTTTCATCATTACTTTGTGTAGTATATGACGGATTTATCGAGGCGGCCTATTTAGAGGTGCATGGCCTTACTTGGTTAAGTGTCACTTGAGCCGTGACTGTATTTCTTTGAGGTTTCGGATTACTCGACCCTTGAGCTTTTGGTGGGTAATGGAGAAGAGAGTTGTGTCTTTTTTGGCAATACACGCAAGTGAAATTACATCGACAATCCTTCTCTGCGTGTGAGTAACCCAAACAATTTTTGCATTAGTTATGCTCTTCATCATTAACGCAAATCATCATTGAGTGCTTGGAACTGCATAATTTACAAGACACTGTCCTTTTTGACTCAGTGTGAATAGAGTGAGTTTTGTTACTTTTTTCGTTGTATGAGTCCTGAGCTGTTGACTTACGCGTGGTTAAGTTGGGTTGAGTTGTCTTCGGCTCATTATGTCTATACGTGCTAAGCCGTTCTTCGTATCGAGTAGTGAGAAATTGGTCCATTTCAGACCAGAGAGGTAACTCTTTTCTCGGACTTGTATGCAGTATGTCATTGAGTGAGAGGCCTGAGTGAGATTCCTTGGGGGCATTGAAAACTACTCGGACTTTAGTGGATTTGCTATCGGGTTTGTATCTGCGTACGATTTCTCGGGGATTTGTGGATTCCATGTGATTCAGAGTCAAGCCTTCGAGTATGTGTTTTTGAGCTCTGCTTTCTTCTCAACACTTCTCTCGATGCTGAGGTACTGTAACAGTGCCACTGTCGCTGAGCTGCTGAGAATGTCGCTACCTATCATCATATCTATATTGGCGGGTGCAAAGCAGTTGGGGTCTACTAGAGGCAGTGATGCGTATTCTTGGAGATCAGTGTATGTCATCTTGAATGAGTCAATTGGGGGAGTATTATTGCGTGAGTTGCAATTTTTATTTTAAGATCTGGCGAACAAATCGTGAGTGAACATATTTTGTTTGCATTCTGGACTGTTCGTCCACCCATTCCTAAAATTTCATAATTTATCTTAGTTGCGGGTAGACCAAGTAGCTTTTGTACATGAGAGATTACAAAAGTCTTTAGGGATCCTTGGTCTATGAGAGTGCGAACGTGCACTGTTTCCCCTTTATGAGAGATTGGGATGTTTGCTGTTGGAAGTAATGTTCTTTCTCTACTGCTTGCGAAATGGGAAAGTACCCTTTCATCATTACTTTGTGTAGTATATGACGGATTTATCGAGGCGGCCTGTTTAGAGGTGCATGGCCTTACTTGGTTAAGTGTCACTTGAGCCGTGACTGTATTTCTTTGAGGTTTCGGATTACTCGACCCTTGAGCTTTTGGTGGGTAATGGAGAAGAGACTGGTGTCTTTTTTGGCAATACACGCAAGTGAAATTACATCGACAATCCTTCTCTGCGTGTGAGTAACCCAAACAATTTTTGCATTAGTTATGCTCTTCATCATTAACGCAAATCATCATTGAGTGCTTGGAATTGCATAATTTACAAGACACTGTCCTTTTTGACTCAGTGTGAATAGAGTGAGTTTTGTTACTTTTTTGGTTGTATGAGTCCTGAGCTGTTGACTTACGCGGTGTTAAGTCTGGTTGATTTGTCTTCGGGTTATTAGGTCTATACGTGCTTAGCCGTTCTACTTTTCTCAAATTTAGAGACTGCTTCCATAAGGCGAGTGATTCGTCTGGAAGTTTTGACGAACTGAGATATATAAGCATTGGGTCCCAACTTTCAGTGGAAACTCCATTTGATCTCTGAGTAGAGAGGCAGCTATTGATGGTTGTGTGAATTTGTTGGAGTTTTTCTCCATTTTCAGTGAGTGCGGGCTGAATATTAAAGCGAGATTTTAGCGCGTCCCACACAAGCTGGAAGTTGTGGTCATTTAACGCATAATTTTTTATTATTCGGCCTGTTTTTCCACGAGCTTTTTGTCTCAAGCGGTATAGCTTTAGGGGTGCAATGGGGTACAGGGGTGCTTCTTGGTATGCAGATACAGTTGCGCGGCTGTACTCAATCCCTACTCTTACGTCCACGTTCGTGCACCCTGGGCAACGTGAGCAACCCATGTGCGAGATACGGTAACCAACCCGTGTGGAGCCATGGGTCACGGCTAATAGAGAGGGAGCTTTAGTGGAGCCACTCCGACATATTCGGTTTAAGGGTCCACTAAAGTCCGCAGCGTCTGTTCACCAGGAGGTGCGGCTGCTAGCGAGCGTCTGTCTTGGAGCAAGCGGCTCGCTATGTAAACGAATATAAAATTTCAAACCCCAGCAATGAGTTGTTCGCAGGGCTTGGAACCCGCCACGTAAAAAACAACTTCCAATGAAAAGGAAAATAAAGCCTCGGATGAGACCCCCCTTTTTTGATGACGTCCACGGCAAACGTATTAAGGACAACGATTTGAAGGCATGCACCTGGAATGTTCGAACCCTTAATTGGGAAGGTGCCTCTACCCGGCTGGTAGATGTCCTCAGTAGAGCTAAGGCTGACATCACCGCCATCCAAGAAATGCGATGGACGGGGCAAGGGTGGAAAACGGTAGGCCCTTGCGACGTATACTACAACTGCCATGTAAAGGAGCGCAAATTTGGTGTCGGATTTGTGGTGGGAGAGAGACTTCGCCGTAAAGTACTGTCGTTCACCCCGGTGGACGAACGTCTCGCCACAATCCGCATAAAGGCGAGATTCTTCAACATCTCCCTGATTTCCGCCCATGCCCCGACGGAAGAGAAGGACGATGGGACGAAAGATTGCTTTTACGAACTCCCGGAGCGTACGTTCGAACGCTGCCCCCAACACGATATAAAAATCGTGCTAGGTGATTTTAATGACAAGGTGGGCCAGGAGGGCATCTTCGGTTCCACAGTCGGAAAATTCAGTCTCCACGAGGAAACGTCTGATAACGGATTGAGACTGATCGACTTCGCCGGGGCCCGAAACATGGTAGTTTGTAGTACCAGGTTCCAGCATAGGAGGATACATCAGGCTACGTGGTTGTCTCCAGATGGTAAGACACGAAACCAAATCGACCATGTTGTGATAGACGGAAGGCACGCTTCCAGTGTCCTAGATAAGCGCACGAACCGAGGAGCCAACATCGACTCGGACCATTATCTTGTCGCAGCCAAGATACGCACGCGCCTCTGTACGTCAAAAAACGTGCGGAAAAGCACACAAGGAAAGCTCGACGTCGGAAAGTTGCAATCACAACAGACAGCCACGCACTTCGCTACTCGACTCGCACTCCTGCTCTCTGAGAGCTCTAATCAACACAGCGATATTTCAGAGCAATGGAACCACATCCCTTGCTCTTTACGTACCGCCGCTGAACAATCTATTGGTTTCCAGCGAGCCCGGAAAAATGACTAGTACGACGAGGAATGTCGCGTTGCCACGGAACGGAAAGATGCTGCCTACAGGGCCACGTTGCGATCGGTCGCAACGCGAGCCTTGCGGGAGAGAAGAAGAGAAAGGCCGAAATGCGTGAGTGCGAAGAGCTTGAAATGCTGGCCGACAGAAAAAGCTCCCGAAAATTCTTTCAGAAAGTACGACAGCTAACAGAAGGTTTTAAGACCGGGGCGAATTCCTGTAAGAACGACAACGGCGACCTGGTAACTGACATTCAGAATATACTTAGTTTATGGAGGGAGCACTTCTCCACACTACTTAGTGGTAGTGACAGAGACCACCTTGGAGAAGATGATGATCCCGAAACCCCAATCAATGACGACGGAATTCATGTTCCGTTGCCCGACTGCGATGAAATCCGTTTAGCAATAGCACGGCTCAAGAACAACAAAGCGCCCGGAGTTGACGGGCTGCCAGCTGAGTTATTCAAATACGGTGGAGAAGAGTTGGTAAAGCGCATGCACCAGCTCATCTGTAGAGTATGGTCGGACGAATGCATGCCTACTGATTGGAATCTAAGTGTACTTTGCCCAATCCATAAGAAGGGTGATACTGCAATTCGCGCCAACTATCGTGGTATCAGCCTTCTTAACATTGCATATAAGGTTCTATCGAGCGTATTGTGTGAGAGACTAAAGCCCACCGTCAATGAACTGATTGGACCTTATCAGTGTGGCTTTAGACCTGGTAAATCTACTATCGACCAGATATTCACAGTGCGCCAGATCTTGGAAAAGACCCAAGAAAGAAGAATCGACACGCACCACCGTTTTGTCGACTTCAAAGTCGCTTTCGACAGCACAAAAAGAAGTTGCCTTTATGCCGCAATGTCTGAATTTGGTTTCCCCGCAAAACTTATACGGCTATGTTAAATGACGTTGAGCAACACCACGAGCTCCGTCAGGATTGGGAAGGACCTCTCCGAGCCGTTTGATACCAAACGAGGTTTCAGACAGGGTGACTCTTTGTCGTGTGACTTTTTTAACCTTATGCTGGAGAAGATAATTCGAGCCGCAGAACTAAATCGGTCAGGCACTATCTTTTATAAGAGTGTGCAGCTGCTGGCGTACGCCGATGACATTGACATCATCGGCCTTAACAACCGCGCAGTTAGTTCTGCCTTCTTCAAACTGGATAGAGAAGCAAAGCGAATGGGTCTAGAGGTGAACGAGGGCAAGACGAAGTATCTCCTGTCATCAAATAAACAGTCGGCACATTCACGACAGTTATAACTTTGAAAAAGTAGAAGACTTCGTTTACTTAGGAACCAGCATTAACATCAATAATAATGTCAGTCTCGAAATCCAAAGGAGGATCACTCTTGCCAACAAGTGCTACTTCGGACTGAGTAGGCAACTGAGCAGTAAAGTCCTCTCTCGACGGACAAAAATTACGCTCTATAAGTCTCTCATTATGCCCGTCCTGATGTATGGCGCAGAAGCATGGACGATGAAGATATCTGATGAGAAGGCTCTGGGAGTGTTCGAGAGAAAGATTCTCCGAAAGATTTATGGGCCTTTACGCTTTTGCGATGGCGAATACCGGAGAAGATGGAACGATGAGCTGTACGAGCTTTATAACGACATAGATATAGTGCAGCGAATTAAGATTCAGCGGCTTCGCTGGCTTGGTCATGTCGTTCGAATGGATGAAAGCGCCTCAGCTCTGAAAGTATTCGACGCGGTACCCGCCGGTGGTAGCAGAAGAAAAGAAAGGCCTCCTCTTCGTTGGAAAGACCAGGCGGTAAAGGACTTGGGTACGCTTGGTATTTCCAACTTGCGCCAGTTAGCGAAAGAGAGAAATAACTGGCGTGCTGTGCTAAGCTCGGCCAAAATCGCATAGGCGGTTATCGAGCCAATGAAAGAAAAAGAAGAAGGTATAGCTTTTGAGCCTGAGATAATTTAGGGTGATTTATGTACACTGCTGTGAACATATCACGGAATGAGGGTCAGTCTTCATGTCCTCCATAGAATACTTTCGTGCCACAAGCAGGTACTTTGAAGTAAGTTTGAGTGTCAGTTAAGGATTGGAAATGGGTAATAATGTGTCTGTCAACATTTTTTGGAGGAATTTCCGAGCTCTGGTGAAATTCGTTGAGCAATTCGTTAATCCTCATTTTGTGTTTATGCCTGAGTCAATTGAAGCCTCGTACGTTGAGCTATGCGCCTTTTAGAGTTTATCTTCCAATTTGCTCATTTTTACTACTTCATCCCCTGCTTCCACGCGGGACATGATCTTGTTGAGCTGCTCAAGTTTTCATTTTTAACCCTGCCTCTGAGAGATCCATGTCGTTGAGGTTCCAGCACTTTTCGCAATATCTGCCAAGTTTTGAGGTTTCGTAGAGGAATTTCTTGCAAGTGTATCCTTGTTCCTCTTCTTCAGATTGGGATTTGGACCTTGTCTTTACTCCGGGAACAGGTTGAAGAGTTTGGAGCTTTTCCTGCTTGTCTTCTGCCATTTTGAGTTAGTATTTATATACAACCCTGTAGATAGCTTTTAATTTGAGTTAGATGTTTTAATTTTTCTCAACACTGTACTGTCTCAGCGCGTCTGAACACAGCAATTGTTTGTTTATTTGTGTGAGCAAAAATACTATGTAACCGCTTTTAATTTGGGATAGGTGCTAGGTTTTTTCTCAGCACTGTAATTGGGGTGGTGATATATATGTATGTGTATATGTAAATCCAAAACGTGCTTAGCGGCTTACGTATATATGTACGTATGTACATATGCCAGTTTATATGTATGTATACGGCCGTAGTGGCCGCTGTGGTCGAGTCGGTAGCGGTGCGTGCTATAACTCGATATGCCGGTGAGTTCGAGGTTCGAATCTCAGTCAGGGCAAACAAAATCTTAATCATAGAAAAAGTTTTTTTCTAATAGCGGTCACCCCTCGGCAGGCAATGGCAAACCTCCGAGGGTATTTCTGCCATGAAAAAGCTTCTCATTAAATACATCTGCCGTTCGGAGTCGGCACAAAACTGTAGGTCCCTCCATTTGTGGTATAATCTAAAGACGCACACCACAAATGGTAGGAGAAGCTCGGCCAAACACTGAGCTATATAGTGTACGCGCCAAAATTATATATTATATTATATATATATATATGGCAATATATACACTTTTGTGTTGTTAGGGTAGGAGCGGAAAATTATTTTTTTTATTAGTGAAAGTTTTTTCGGTCAATTGATACGAATAAAAATTTGTATACTATATACATTATATATATTATATATTTTTTTGTTATTATCTTTTGTTTTCAGGTACACCTTTCGGAATTTTCGTTTTCAGTTGTTTTGAGGTATGTATACACTTTTTTTTTAATATTTATTTTTTCGATTTTTAAATTTTTGACTTTTGCTTGTTTTCGGGCAAACACTTTTTTCGTAAATTTTCAAGTATGTACACCCTTTTTGGAATTGCTTAATTTCAGTTGCACACTTAAAATTTTGATGTTTGCTTATTTACAGGTTAACGCTTTTTAATTTTTATCTTTTATTTTCGTGCACACCCATTTTTTTTTCAATTTAGATTTGTACTTATTTGGTGGACGGGCCGCACTGTGTTACATACTAAACTGTGGGCAATTTGTAGTTTTTTTTCGTTAATGTTTAAAATAATAACGTAAAAATGATTTTTTTTAATTTTTTGAAACCGCACTGTATTTAATATTATTTTTTGCTAATCGCGCAACGGTTTATAATTCCGTTAATGCACTTGTACATACCTACAAATATACACACGGTTTTTAATAGGTATAAAATATTCTTGATTTGTTTTTTTTTGTTTAAACTGGTTTCGGCACCATATTCATTATTATGAATAATACACTTTAGTTTCTGTTTTTAATTTTGTGTTCTTCAATTTATGTTTATTTGAATTGAGTTAAGTTTTAAATTTTCTTTTATTTTACAATTTACAAATTTATTGGTATTTTGAACCGGTAGGTCGCCAACTAACATTCCTTTTTACACAAAAACTAATTGCCCGCTCGGCTCTCTCAATGCAATTATGGCCGGCGGATCCGTTAACAATGATGAGATGAGTTTTAACATGCATTAAGGTCGGTACATAGTACATATTTTTAGGTAAGTATGTATTTAAATACATTAAATTTAATGTAAGTAATGTTTTTAAATTCGAGTCTTTCGGAATTTTTTTTATCATGCTACCAACATGTTTCAGCTGTGGATCACTTTTAACTATTTTTAGCACGTCTGCATACGATCCTCCGCAGTTACTTTTAATAATTAGTGCATCGGGCGTACTGGCTTTATAGGCTTTCTTTTGAACTGTACTGTCGTCCACTGGGGCTCTTCCCTCATTTTTGGTACTTCAAGTGGGCCGTTTGGTTTTCTCTCTTTTTCGGTTGGCACTGCTCTACCTTGCTGAACTTCTTTTTTCCCCTGTACTGCGCTTTGCTCATGGTAGTTTTCGGAGACGTCTGAGAAGATACGCTTATTGTTTTTGAGGGTTATGGGTCTTTGCCTTTTCGTAGAGTATCGACAGCTCGGAGATTAAATCTCGGATCTGCTGGTTAACTGACCTTCTCTTACTATCGTCCATCATGTCGTGGAGCTCACGTATTTTCGCCCCTAGCATAACCCACGCTGGGCTTTTCAGATCTGTGGGCGGTTGTTCGGGCTCTGGTGAGCATGACCGTGACTTCGGCGGAGAGTACGCAAGACTGGGATGAGGAGGACCTACATACTATGAGATCTTTAGCCCTTGGGGGGGCGACACTCATAGTTTAATTTTGACTTATTTATTATTTATTTCTATGTTTATTATTTAAAGTGATTAGGATGTATATTTATGTTTATTGTAATTATTATTATTAAATTTTATTGGGGATTCTATTAATTTTTGTTTTTATTTTTTTTATTTATTTCTTTTATTTACATTATGATTTTTTTTTCTCAATTATTTTTATTAATATTGTTATGCTATTATATTTTATGCTTTTAATCAATTTTATATATATTTTTGGTAATATTTTTAATTTTTATATATTTACAAGCTACCATAATGATCTTATACTAGACTACTACAGCGCCTTTGCAATTGTAAGGTTTTGAACTTGACTAACAGCTGCTTACACCGTTCCTGCTTTGGGAGACAGGATCATCTGTATTTGACAATAAGTCAAATAAAGTTTATCTCTTACCTGTCTCGCTTATATTTCCTCACACAGTTTTTTCCCCTCTTTCCGGCGTAATTAGAAAAAAGTAAAAAAAAAGTTAAAAAGTTTAATAAACCGCGAGTTTACTTATTTTCCCGTCGAAAACCAAAATCACTGACGCTCTGAAGTTTAAAAATGGGTTACTACGCAGTTCCTGGGTATTTATTTTGCAGAACTAACTAAAAGCGCGACTATCTCCTATCACAAATGTATGTATGTATCTATGTATGTATGTATGTCAGTTTATATGTATATGGCAATATATTTATACACTTTGGTGTTGTTAGGGTAGGAGCGAAATATTATTTGTTTTATTATGTATGTATATATGTATATGTTTGTAGGGTTAGGGTGTGCGAAATATACGTTTGAACCTATATGTTTATTTGCATTAAGCGGATGTATTTATAGGGTATACATGTGTGTTAGAGACATATGTTTCCCGTTTTTGGATCCGCTGTCTATGTATGTGTATATACGTTTATATATGTGTTTTTAGTTTAGCGGGTTCTGGGATTGAGTATATGAATACGAGTATATACATAAATATGTAAGCAAAATGCGCGCCAATTTTTGGACGATTTTGTTAATGTACCTAACTCTTGAGCGGTATATGAAATAACGAGATTTTGGAATCCGCTAAACTTTTTATATTTTAGTAAATGGACAATCTTACTTATGCATTCCTCTTTGTGTATGTACAAGCCGCTGGCCTTTGTCGAGACTGTACCCTTGAGCGACGGTGGGTTTGTATCCTTACCTCGCATCCACAAATAGGTGTGTTGTTGGATTGTTGAATATTCAGACTTAGGTGTTGTTTTGCAAATTATTTATATTTATATATTTTCCGTTTTATTAAAAATAGATTTGGCGTTTGTTTTATTTACCGGAGGTAGGTAGTTTTATATATTTTATTTATTTATTTTTTTGTTTTCAGGTACACCTTTCAGAATTTTCGTTTTCACTTGTTTAGAGGTAGGCATACACTTTTTTTAAATTTTGAAATATTTGGGTTTTGCTTGTTTTCAGGTAAACACTTTTTTCGCTAATTTTCAGGTATGTAAACCTTTTTTTTGATTTTGCTTAATTTCAGTTGCACACTTAAAATTTTGATTATGGCTTATTTACAGGTAAACGCTTTTTAATTTTTATCTATTATTTTCGTGCACACCCTTTTTTCAATTTAGATTTTTTGCTATTCGCGCACCGGTTTATACCAACTTTCAGTGGAAACTCCATTTGTTTTTAGAGTAGATAGGCAGTTATTGATGGTTGTTTGAATTTGTTGGAGTTTTTCTCCACTTTCAGTGAGTGCTGGCTGAATATTAAAGCGAGATTTTAGCGCGACCCATGCAAGCTGGAAGTTGTGGTCATTTAGCGCAAAATTTTTATTATTTTACCTGTTTTTTCACGAGTTTTTGGTCTCAAATGGTATAGCTTTTGAGCCTGAGATAATTTAGGGTGATTTATGTACACTGCTGTGAACATATCACGGAATGAGGGTCAGTCTTCATATCCTCCATAGAAGACTTTCGTGTCACAAGCAGGTACTTTGAGGTAAGTTTGAGTGTCAGTTAAGGATTGGAAATGGGTAATAATGTGTCTGTCAACATTTTTTGGAGCAATTTCCGAGCTCTGGTGAAATTCGTTGAGCAATTCGTTAATCCCCATTTTGTGTTTATGCCTGATGCAATTGAAGCCTTGTACGTTGAGCTATGCGCCTTTTAGAGTTTATCTTCCAATTTGCTCATTTTTACTACTTCATCCCCTGCTTCCACGCGGGACATGATCTTGTTGAGCTGCTCAAGTTTTCATTTTTAACCCTGCCTCTGAGAGATCCATGTCGTTGAGGTTCCAGCACTTTTCGCAATATCTGCCAAGTTTTGAGGTTTCGTAGAGGAATTTCTTGCAAGTGTATCCTTGTTCCTCTTCTTCAGATTGGGATTTGGACCTTGTCTTTACTCCGGGAACAGGTTGAAGAGTTTGGAGCTTTTCCTGCTTGTCTTCTGCCATTTTGAGTTAGTATTTATATACAACCCTGTAGATAGCTTTTAATTTGAGTTAGATGTTTTAATTTTTCTCAACACTGTACTGTCTCAGCGCGTCTGAACACAGCAATTGTTTGTTTATTTGTGTGAGCAAAAATACTATGTAACCGCTTTTAATTTGGGATAGGTGCTAGGTTTTTTCTCAGCACTGTAATTGGGGTGGTGATATGTCTTTTCACAACACTGTACTGTTTATATGTCTGAGCGTTTTTATATGTACATATGTATGTATATATGTAAATCCAAAACCTGCTTAGCGGCTTACGTATATACATATGTATGTACGTATGTACATATGCCAGTTTATATGTACATATATGGCAATATATACACTTTTGTGTTGTTAGGGTAGGAGCGGAAAATTATTTGTTTTATTATAAGTGAAAATTTTTTCGGTCAATTGATACGAATAAAAATTGGCATACTATATACATTATATATGTATATTATATATATTTTTTTTTATTATCTTTTTTTTTTAGGTACACCTTTCGTTTTCAGTTGTTTTGAGGTATGTATACACTTTTTTTTTTAATATTTATTTTTTCGATTTTGAAATTTTTGGCTTTTGCTTGTTTTCGGGCAAACACTTTTTTCGCTAATTTCCTTATTGGAATTGCTTAATTTCAGTTACACACTTAAAATTTTGATGTTTGCTTATTTACAGGTTAACGCTTTTTAATTTTTATCTTTTATTTCAATTTAGATTTGTACTTATTTGGTGGACGGGCCGCACTGTGTTACATACTAAACTGTGGGCAATTTGTAGTTTTTTTTCGTTAATGTTTAAAATAATAACGTAAAAATTATTTTTTTTTAATTTTTGAAACCGCACTGTATTTTATATGATTTTTTGCTAATCGCGCAACGGTTTATAATTCCGTTAATGCACTTGTACATACCTACAAATATACACACGGTTTTTAATAGGTATAAAATATTCTTGATTTGTTTTTTTTTTTTGTTTAAACTGGTTTCGGCACCATATTCATTATTATGAATAATACACTTTAGTTTCGGTTTTTAATTTTGTGCTCTTCAATTTATGTTTATTTGAATTGAGTTCAGTTTTAAATTTTCTTTTATTTTACAATTTACAAATTTATTGGTATTTTGAACCGGTAAGTCGCCAACTAACATTCCTTTTTACACAAAAACTAATTGCCCGCTCGGCTCTCTCAATGCAAATATGGCCGGCGGGTCCGTTAACAATGATGAGATGAGTTTTAACATGCATTAAGGTCGGTACATAGTACATATTTTCAGGTAAGTATGTATTTAAATACATTTAATTTAAGGTAAGTAATGTTTTTAAATTCGCGTAAGTATATATTTAGCGATTCTGCGGGTGTATGAAATGAAACGCTATAGTCCATCAGCTAAAAAATAAGTTAGTTTTTATTAACTCCGTAAGTACCGGCACAAAAGTATTTTTTAACTTTTTAACTATCGCCATAGAGTATTAACAATGCGTATTAATCGTATGATCGTAGTAACCGTACTGATTGTCGTACGAGATAACTGTAATATATTAATGTGCGAATTTAGGAATTAAAGGAATAGGCAAAAAGTGCTGAATAAGATTAAATTTAGTACGGATAAATACAAGTAATAAAGATGATAAACGGGACCGATAACTTTATCGATCACATTCGATTAAGTTCGATATTTAATAATTTAGAGATATTTTATTGTGGCTATCGCCACAGTACTCCCCCATTATTTTTTAAATTAAATACATTAATTATAAATAAAAAATAATGCGAACTACAACTGATAGTGGTAAACAATAATATTTATGATACATTAACAAACTATAGAAGCGTAATTCAATTTAGTGAAACTTCACGCCTCTGAGTTGCTTGTCAGGTATTGTTGGTTCGAGTACACTGTAAGTTTCGGCGCTGTTGGCTTCGTATACAGGTTTTAGCATGTCCACAGAGATTGCAGTTGGAGAGCGTTTCAAATCGACAATGAAATACTTGTCCTGCCGACTGATGACGCGGTAGGTTGGCAAAAATCCTTGGACTGAACCCTCCGCGAGGGTGCCGACTGCAAATGAGCACTACAGAGCAGTCCCGTACGATGTCGGGAAGGTGCCGAGCTAAGATCAGGGATCAGTTTCATGTGCTTATGTCTCTCAATGGCTCTGCTATATGGAGATGGTTCTTGATCGTGGTCTCTAGGTAGGGGCTGGATCAAGGTGTCATGCGTACCGTGCTGATGATCAGCCTGGCTGGGAGCCCCCAAATAGCCCAGTCCCGTACGGCGCCCTCTGGGAACCGGGCCGCACCCAGTTGTATTCAGGCCTTACCCCGGGTAATGCGGATCTCTGCCTGGGGTGGACGAACCCCTTTCTCCACTACTCGTGGGATCAAGTATGGACAAACCAACAAAAACAAAAAACAACGAGACCGGCACTCGCAATTTGTCGGAAGGGCAGTCACCCAAGAAGCAGGAGGACCGTGCGATGCACGGCCCCTCCACCAGCCACGAAGTGGACAAGTTAGTGAAGGACAGCAATCCTGTGGCGAGGCCGAGGCTTGCACCTTCAAAGAAACGTGGTGAACCTGGTAGGCAGTTTGCTACCATGGGGGCTGCTAAAGCTGGTGCGCGGTTCCCTCGGGCGCCACCGCTAACACCCACGGCGTTCACAAGGCCGGACGACAGGCCAACCACGGAGGCAGAAACTTCGGTCATCCTTTGCGGAAGTCGCAAAGGAGAAGATCATCCTAGCTGTGGTGGATGAAAATCACGGCGATGAACCGGTTTTGCGAGCCCATTGGAAATGGGTAGAATCGGAGTTATCGGGTATTGCGGTAAGCGTGCTTCGAGCGAACCCTGGAGTTGTACAAGAAGGCGGTTGGCAGTTTGGGAGAGGTCTACCCGGGTGCGAAGCTCCGGGCCATGGACTTCAAGGAGGTCTCCTCCAGACCGAGGGCAAGAGTGTGGCTGCCAGCGAAGCCCGCAGAGCCAGAGGGAATTCTGGAGAATATCCGGCTTTTTAATCCGGCGCTCCCAGCAGGAAATTGGAAGGTGCTGAAGGTGGAGAGCAGCACCAAGGTGGTTCTGATGCTGAACAGAGAATCCCTACCGTTTCTGGAAAGCACGTAGAAGCAAAGGTGGACCAGATTAGCGAGAATGAAGGGGATGCAGAGCCTGGCCAGGTTGATCCGATGTATGATCTGTCCGGGGGCTATGCATCCTAGACGTCGTCGCTGGGCATTAGGTCCACCTTCCGCAAGTATACGGAGGAGGAGCTTGTGTCAGACAATGACGACGAAGCCAACCGTGCTATGGTGGAGGGGGAAAGAGAATGCGTCCAAGATGGTGCGCGTCGTCTAGATCAACCTCCACCATTGTAAAGCACAGTATGCTGCACTGCTGCTCCAGCTGGCGAAAAGGGGGCAGCAGATATCGCCCTCATACAGGAGCCCTGGACTCTTGGGCATAGAATTTGTGGACTCCAGATGACGGAGTATACACTGGTAAGTGGGGCAACTGTGGGTAGACCTAGAGCTTGCATTCTTGTTAACTCGAAACTAAAATGTCTGTTTCTTCCTCAATTTAGTGACGAGGACACGTCGACCAGGAGCGCAGTAAGAAGGCAACGGTGGCCCTCTACAGTTGCAAGGGAGCCATTGGAAGAAAATGGGGTTTATCTCCCAAAATTAAGCACTGGATATACACAGCGGTAGTCAGACCAATCCTGCTGTATGAAGCACTGGTGTGGTGACCATGTCTCAATAGGAAAACCACACAATCAGCACTGGAAAGGCTGCAAGGATCGGCGCTGATATGCATAGGTGGCGCTCTGCGTACAACCCCCTCGGAAGCTTTAGACACCATACTAAATATCCTCCCGATTGATATCGCAGGAAAACAATTCGCGGTGAGTGCCGCTCTTAGACTACGAAAGTTGCCCGTATGGAAGTCTAGTCAAATAGGACACACAGCAATCGCAAACAAAATAGGGTCGCAAGTTACAGATAACTGCGCCCCCATTCAAAGAATTGCAACATACTAATTCCTGAAAGAGACTGGTGGTCCGATGGACCCCCTCGATCGGAGAATTCACTCCACTTCTACACTGATGGCTTCAAGCGTGAGAACAGAGTGGGAGGAGGTGTTTTTTCGGTTCAAGCTATACAGGAGACGGAAGACTACCTAAGAACAGAAGAGGTGGAATTCAAAAATATCTTCATATATTCCGACAGTCAAGCAGCACTCGGTCAACTGTAATCCTAAAACGGTAGCAAGCTGTCGGAAATCTGTAAACGAGATGGCGGAGCAGTGTGTTTTTCACTTGGTATGGGTGCCAGGGCACAGCAACATACCAGGCAACGAAACAGCGGATGAGCTTGCAAGAAAGGGGACATCCACTCCGCTTTCATTACGCTGGAAGTTTTTAGGTATGCCGCTCGCTACCTGCAAGCTCTTTCTAAGGTACTCAACCGTTAAGGAAGCAGGAGACCGTTGTAAAAACGGAAACACCTGTATCAAGTCCAAGCTCTTGTGCCCGGAGTGGAACGTCAAGCGAACACAAGGTCTTATCATGCTGAGCAGAGAAAACCTGTCCTTAGCTTAAGGAATCATAACAGAGCATTTACTGATCGGCAGACACGCAGAGAGACTAGGTGTTCCCTGCAATGACTTCTGCAGAAACTGCAGAAAAGAAGAAGAGCCTGAAACCGTGAGGCACCTTCTATGTGAATGTCCTGCACTATGGGCTAGAAGAAGAAAATTCTTGGGATCAGAGTTCTTTGGAGACCTTAGCGATATGGCCAAATAAGAGATTCGCAAGCTATTAAAATTCGCAGATTCCACATGTTGGTTCGAGTAGGGGGATTTTTCAAATCCGCGTGGTACTACAATGGGCCTAACAAAAAGGCCTAGAAGTGCTGGCGCGATCGCTAACAACCACTTTAACCTAACCTCTCCTAACCTATAGTAACCACGGACAGATGGACAGACGGACGGACGGACAGACAGTCAGTGTAACATGTTCAACGTGTTTTAAGAATTTAAACTATCAAGAGTCTTTGGATGTAAAATGGTTTATTTTTCACACGTGCCTTTTTCAGCTTCCACCAGTAAAAGTATATATAAAGGTAGGATTAGTGATGGGTGATGTGTCAGAGATAACACCACTGCTCGATACAGGGCATTTGGCACTTATTGCCCCGTTTACACGTTGATAACATAACATATTTAAAGCGTAGCTTACACGTTCTTATTACATGCTTTTTTTTTTTTTAATTAAATAAGAAATTATGAGAATACCCTAACTGCGTTTGGACCAAGTTTCAACTCCATAATCTCGACCAAATTTTTGTGGAGCTCTTATGGCACGACCACTTCTTGTTCTATACATCTCTGGGGTTCTACATAAGACGTGTTTGTACTAGTTGCTTCTGACTCCAGTGTCTCAGGCGTTCTATTTTCAACAGCTCTAATTGGAGCTTCGTGCTCATCCGAGATCATTGATTCATCCACATTACAATTCGTATTGTAGCTTATATTATTTTCGATTCTGGCGTTACTGTCCGCATTAACATTATTTTCAACCCGAGTAGTCTGCGTTGCTGGCCTAATAGTTGTTACATTGTTCCGATAGCCGTCTAGACTTTCCTCGTACAGCAAATCATTGGCACTGAATTCCTTATTATGAGACTTAGCAATAAAGCGTCGATTGCGCCTAAAATGATTGTCTAAACTATCTCTGATAATGTATGAGCGGCCATTAACGACTTCGACTATTTTACCATAGTGCCATTCCTTTCCGTTTTTTTTAAAGACAATTGAATCACCCACCCTCAATACCGGCAAGGGCTTAGCGTTACGATCATAATAAGATTCTTGTTTATATCTTTTTTGCTTAAATTTGTTTTGAATTACAGTTTCATCCAAACTGTTTCTGATCAAAAGCGAGCCTGAGATAGGTAACTTTGTTTTGAGAAGTCTACCAAAGAACAGCTCCGAAGGAGCGAGCTGCATACTCGGCAATGGCTTTGTATTGTATTCTAGTAAACGATACTGGAACTGATTTGGTTCATTTTCTTCGTAGCAACGCTTTAGTATGTTTTTGCTATTGCTACACCTTTTTCAGCCAAACCATTACTTTGCGGATATCTAGGACTTGAAAATTTTAGTTGTATATTTCCATCAGTCGCGAATCGTTCAACCTCCGCCGAACTAAAAGGACTGTTATCTTATTTAATTACCGTTGGATATATCAAATATTTGAGAAAAAGAGGCAATTATTTATTTAGATGTTTTATTCGGAACCTTCACTGCGGCCAGATAATTTGAATATGCATCGATTAGCGATATGTAATCACAGCCGGCATACTCAAATAAATCTATTGAAACTATATGAAATGGATATTTGATCATATTGAATTTATATGATTCCATTCCCACGTTTCGTTGAGGCAGGCAGTGAGCGTCGAATTTGTTAAGCACTTCTTCCAGTGTTCGTTGTTGTACATTTCGTTCAACACGTGTTGGTTGCTGCTCTACGCCGTCCACGATTACAGCTAATATTTGGCGCTCAACCACGACCTTGCCCAACAATGAATCCTGGGAGCCGTCATTTGGGAACAACATGTAATAAATGTTTGCACCTTGTGTGCCTACCAGCCATAAAAAAACGGCGATTTTTGCTGGCTACGGCTCTTTGGACTTGCCACTGGCGATCATATACACCAGGAAGTTGCGCTTCCAATTCGGCCATTCCGTCGTTAAATTTGTGCAGTCCAATTCTGTGCGTTCACTTGTCATGTTCACCAAAAAAACTTTTAATTAAGCTTAAAGTGCGAATTACGTATACCTTTCGCCACTTCTGACACCATGTAACACGTTCAACGTGTTTCAAGAATTTAAACTATCAAGAGTCTTTGGATGTAAAATGATTTATTTTTCACACGTGCTCTTTTCATACTGTGTTAACAAGCGTAACTTCTAACATTGATAACGATGTAAGCAAAGCCCTTCCTTTGGCGTTTGTTCGTCGGCTGCCCCATTCTCGGGCCTATGCATTTAAGTCACCTGCAATTATCACTGGTGATGTGGCTCTCGCGTCGCTTAACAGACCGTCTAAGACTGTTTCGAATTCAGTAAGGCTATAACTAGGCGGTATATAACAACTATATAAAAATAACTTCGATCTTCTTACGCAAACGAAGCATGGTTTCGCTTTCAGTTGCTCAATCGCAATCGGCGTTTTAGCACAGCTCCATACCGCTGATTTCCCGTTTGTGTCACTAGCCCACAGTGAGGTTTTACCGATCTTATACGGTGCACTAAGTATTGCTATGTCGATATTTTTTCTGATACCAACTGCTCCAGAAGCTCTTGTGCAGCCTTGCACTGGTTTAGGTGTAATTGCAGGAATTTCATTGTGCTCGTGCTCTCTTTAACGTCTCTAAATAAAATGGGCTTTCTCTGCCACCGGTTCTGTGCTTCACTTGTGGCGCATTTATTCTTGAACATATTGCACATTTTAGTTCTTTTTTACACTCGGCAGCTTTGTGGTTCTGGTCTGCACAAATAAAACATGTATTTTTTACATCAACCAAATTTTTGCAGTTTCTCGATAAGTGGCCAAACTCGAGGCATATGAAGCATTTTATTGGCTGTGATTTCACGCGTATACGGGCAATTACCCAACCAACTCGCACTTTACCGACTGCTAGTAGTTTTTTTGCTACTGGGACTGGAAGCGATAGTGAGGCTGTTTTAGTGCCGCAGTAGGCACCTCTTAGTGACTTTACGCTAGTTTTGGCAAACTGTATTCCGTCAAACTCTTGCTCCAAAGCGGTACACAGCCCTTTTTTACTTGCTATTTCGTCCAAGTCTCAGTTTGTAGCTCGTTAGTGTGCGTATCCGTGGGTTTTGCTAATTGTAGAATAAGATCTCCACTAGCAGTCTTTCGGACTTTTGTTATCATGCTACCAACATGTATCAGCTGTGGATCACTTTTAACTATTTCTAGCACGTCTGCATACGATCCTCCGCAGTTACTTTTAATAATTAGTGCATCGGGGCGTACTGGCTATATAGGCTTTCTTTTGAACTATACTGTCGTCCACTGGGGCTCTTCCCTGATTTTTGGTACTTCAAGTGGGCCGTTTGGTTTTCTCTATTTTTCGGTTGGCACTGCTCTACCTTGCTGAACTTCTTTTTTCCCCTGTACTGCGCTTTGCTCATGGTAGTTTTCGGAGAAGTCTGAGAAGATACGCTTATTGTTTTTGAGGGGTATGGGTCTTTGCCTTTTCCTAGAGTATCGACAACTCGGAGATTAAATCTCGGATCTGCTGGTTAACTGACCTTCTCTTACTATCATCCCTCATGTCGTGAAGCTCACGTATTTTCGCCCCTAGCATAACCCACGCGGGGCTTTTCAGATCTGTGGGCGGTCGTTCGGGCTCTGGTGAGCATGACCGTGACTTCGGCGGAGAGTACGCAAGACTGGGATGAGGAGGACCTACATACTATGAGATCTTTAGCCCTTGGGGGGCGACCTTGTGACACTCATAGTTTAATTTTGACTTATTAATTATTTATTTCTATGTTTATTATTTAAAGTGATTAGGATGTATAATTATGTTTATTGTAATTATTATTATTAAATTTTATTAGGGATTCTATTAATTTTTGTTTTTATTTTTTTTATATATTTATTTTATTTTTTTTTTGTAGTTATTTTTTTTATTTAAATAATGTTTTTTTTTCTTTATTATTTTTATTAATATTGTTATTTTATTATATTTTATGCTTTTATTCAATTTTATATATTTTGTGGTAATATTTTTATTTTTTATATATTTATAAGCTACCATAATGATCTTATACTAGACTACAGTGCCTTTGCAACCGTAAGGTTTTGAACTTGACTAACAGCTGCTTACACCGTTCCTGCTTTGGGAGACAGGATCATCTGTATTTGACAATAAGTCAAATAGTGTTTATCTCTTACCTGTGTCACTTATATTTCCTCACACAGTTTTCTCCCCTCTTTCCGGCGTATTTAGAAAAAAGTAAAAAAAAAGTTAAAAAGTTTAATAAACCGCGAGTTTACTGATTTTCCCGTCGAAAACCAATATCACTGACGCTCTGAAGTTTTAAAATGGGTTACTACGCAGTTCCTGGGTATGTCGTATGGCGAATCCGCACTTTACACCTGCTATTTCCACTAATGTTTGCTATTTATTTTGCAGAACTAACTAAAAGCGCGACTATCTCCTATCACAAATGTATGTATGTATGTCAGTTTATATGTATATGGCAATATATACACTTTGGTGTTGTTAGGGTAGGAGCGAAATATTATTTGTTTTATTATGTATGTATATATATGTTTGTAGGGTTAGGGTGTGCGAAATATACGTTTGAACCTATATGTTTATTTGCATTAAGCGGATGTATTTATAGGGTATACATGTGTGTTAGAGACATATGTTTCCCGTTTTTGGATCCGCTGTCTATGTATGTGTATATACGTTTATATATGTGTTTTTAGTTTAGCGGGTTCTGGGATTGAGTATATGAATACGAGTATATACATAAATATAAAAGCTAAATGCGCGCCAATTTTTGGACGATTTTGTTAATGTACCTAACTCTTGAGCGGTATATGAAATAACGAGATTTTGGAATCCGCTAAACTTTTTATATTTTAGTAAATGGACAATCTTACTTATGCATTCCTCTTTGTGTATGTACAAGCCGCTGGCCTTTGTCGAGACTGTACCCTTGAGCGACGGTGGGTTTGTATCCTTACCTCGCATCCACAAATAGGTGTGTTGTTGGATTGTTGAATATTCAGACTTAGGTGTTGTTTTGCAAATTATTTATATTTATATATTTTCCGTTTTATTAAAAATAGATTTGGCGTTTGTTTTATTTACCGGAGGTAGGTAGTTTTATATATTTTATTTATTTATTTTTTTGTTTTCAGGTACACCTTTCAGAATTTTCGTTTTCACTTGTTTTGAGGTAGGCATACACTTTTTTTAAATTTTGAAATATTTGGGTTTTGCTTGTTTTCAGGTAAACACTTTTTTCGCTAATTTTCAGGTATGTAAACCTTTCTTTTGATTTTGCTTAATTTCAGTTGCACACTTAAAATTTTGATTATGGCTTATTTACAGGTAAACGCTTTTTAATTTTTATCTATTATTTTCGTGCACACCCTTTGTTTCAATTTAGATTTTTTGCTATTCGCGCACCGGTTTATACCAACTTTCAGTGGAAACTCCAGTTGTTTTTAGAGTAGATAGGCAGTTATTGATGGTTGTTTGAATTTGTTGGAGTTTTTCTCCACTTTCAGTGAGTGCTGGCTGAATATTAAAGCGAGATTTCAGCGCGACCCATGCAAGCTGGAAGTTGTGGTCATTTAACGCATAATTTTTTATTATTCGACCTGTTTTTTCACGAGTTTTTTGTCTCAAATGGTATAGCTTTTGAGCCTGAGATAATTTAGGGTGATTTATGTACACTGCTGTGAACATATCACGGAATGAGGGTCAGTCTTCATATCCTCCATAGAAGACTTTCGTGTCACAAGCAGGTACTTTGAGGTAAGTTTGAGTGTCAGTTAAGGATTGGAAATGGGTAATAATGTGTCTGTCAACATTTTTTGGAGCAATTTCTGAGCTCTGGTGAAATTCGTTGAGCAATTCGTTAATCCTCATTTTGTGTTTATGCCTGAGTCAATTGAAGCCTCGTACGTTGAGCTATGCGCCTTTTAGAGTTTATCTTCCAATTTGCTCATATTTACTACTTTATCCCCTGCTTCCACGCGGGACATGATCTTGTTGAGCTGCTCAAGTTTTCATTTTTAACCCTGCCTCTGAGTGATCCATGTCGTTGAGGTTCCAGCACTTTTCGCAATATCTGCCAAGTTTTGAGGTTTCGTAGAGGAATTTCTTGCAAGTGTATCCTTGTTCCTCTTCTTCAGATTGGGATTTGGACCTTGTCTTTACTCCGGGAACAGGTTGAAGAGTTTGGAGCTTTTCCTGCTTGTCTTCTGCCATTTTGAGTTAGTATTTATATACAACCCTGTAGATAGCTTTTAATTTGAGTTAGATGTTTTAATTTTTCTCAACACTGTACTGTCTCAGCGCGTCTGAGCACAGCAATTGTTTGTTTATTTGTGTGAGCAAAAATACTATGTAACCGCTTTTAATTTGGGATAGGTGCTAGGTTTTTTCTCAGCACTGTAATTGGGGTGGTGATATATCTTTTCACAACACTGTACTGTTTATTGGTCTGAGCGTTTTTATATGTACATATGTATGTATATATGTAAATCCAAAACCTGCTTAGCGGCTTACGTTTATATGTACGTATGTACATTAGGGTGGGTCACCAATGTATGGGAGGAAAAAAAAATTCTTATTTTTTTATGTAATAGTGATAAAAAGGTGCTTCATAATGTACCTATTACACATGTAAAATATAAAAAATATTGGAAGTCATCTTCTGCCTCCGGATCGAATTTGAAATTTAATAAAATAAGAAAAAAAGTCATTGTTTCCATTTACTATTTAAGAAGTGGGGTTTGTTTAAAATTTATTATTTTTAAATTAAAGCACATGTATAAAGAACATATTTTATTATCATCTTAGAAGAAACTGTTTAAGCAAGAATTAACAAAAACATTTAGCTGTTAATTAACTCTAAAATCCTTCTTACTGTCGAACTTTGGCTTATCTTTACGAGATTCGATCTGTGCTTTAATAAAGCCTTCCCTCGCAGATTTGCTACATAAGGTGCTGGCAGCTTCGGTCACAGTCTTGACAGCTCTCCCAACAGCTTGCGTGTGACATGGCAGACGTAGAAAGTCTTCCTCTACCTCTCTCTGGGCGATCATTGACCGCAAGTTTGCGTCACTCACATTCTTGAGAATGGTAGGCTGGGTAATATTTAATTGCCAATCAATTAGGTCGACGTACGAAGCTGCATCTAAATTAAGGTCAGGAACTTGGAAAAGTCTTAATTTTGATTCAGGAACGGTACGAGCTTTCAGGATATGTCACGCTCCTAGCTCCCGAATGTGTTTTTGTGTATCTGTCAGCATTGCCAGTAATAAATTCTCCGGTTGAGCAAAGTAGCCATTTCTAATGATTACTGGGTCTATTACAGCTTTTAGATCCGCAGTAAGGTATCTTGAGGCTGCAATTAGCTTCCATAGATGTCGCGCTCCGTCCTCACAGCTGGGGTGAGTCTTGATAGCAAACCAAGTCGGAGCGTAGACCTTAACAACATACGTTGCTAATACCACCAACTCTTGAGACGGGGATTTCGTCGACACGTAAAGGCGGAGAATACGATTAGCCCTAGTGAGCCATCTAGCATGGGACATCTTTCCAGACGACTTGTTTGCTAAACCTTGAGGAAAAACGCCGCCGGTCGAGATAGCAGATGCAATGCTGTATAAATACGATTGATCAGAACTAAGGTCTTGGGCAGTTAATTCAGGCAACTCCGATGGAATAGGCTGAAACTGAACAACCGGCTTGTTTTCGCATATCTCTAATTGTTTGTTTATTTTCCCTGAAAATGTATTTGGGCTCGTTGTATCACCGTCAATATGCGCGAACAAATGTCGTAATGGCAGTTCATTCATATGTAGCAAGCAAACACTCCATTGCAAAGGCTTATGTAATTGTTTTTCTAGTAGACGTATAATCCTCCATACTTTCCGACGCTCACATTTGTCCCGTCGCATCCAATAGCCAGCAAAACATTCAAAGACTTGTTCTCATTTGTGAAGTAGTTCATAATTTCCTCCACTATAGCTTTCGAAGTTCCCGATGTTGGTGTTATGTGACCCAAGTAAATAGAGCCTGGTTCTCTTATTAGCGATATATGTTCCTGCAGTACAATCTGTTTATGGTATTTTTCTCCTTTTTTTGTCATCTTAAGTGTCTTGTCTTTGCGCCCATCAAAATACAATGCCGGTATTTGTATAGCGCTGTCTATAGCCATTATAATTTCTCGTGTTTTTGCTCTCTCTCTCCGAAGCTTACTGTGGTCAATAGACTTTGTGGCTTGCAAAACTGCTGACGCAATGGCTGCTCCTGCTCTGTTCGATACTCCAAATCTGTCGCATGTCTTCGAAATAATCCATTTCGAGTTCCGACTTTTTTTGACTAGATGTAGTTGGTGCCTCGACTATGAAGTTATCACAGTCGGACTCATTATTGATAGAAGACGAAGAAGAATTCAGCTGCTGATCAGCTGGCTCATTTTCGCATTCTGTTCGATGGCTCTTCTGTTGAACCTGTTGCTTCGAAAGCTTTCTTTTCATTTTTTTTCGTAATTTCTTCGTAGCAGCGACGTCAACGTTGCCAATTATCATTTTTCTTGTCGTGCGTTGGTCCATAAGAAATTGCTGCTCCTTTATAGGCACTTTTCGTTCTTTGGGACAAGTACAAGAGCCCAAACTAGCGCATTTGCATGAGCTAATGTCGAATAGAGCATTGTTGCAGCGCCGAAACTCAACCACGTTTTTCTCCGGAATTTTTGGATAAGACTTTAGCAGGTTTTTGTATTTGAAGTGGTAAGATCTTAACATTTGTCCTACTCTTGCATGGATACAGTTGGTAAGGATGCTCTTTTCCAAATCTCTTCAATTTTTGCTGTCACTAAGTCTGCGATATGCAAAAATGAAGGCTCTTTTTGCGTGTCATTTGCTAATTTGTATTGCCGTCTCGACCACTCGTAAAATATAATCACATCCCCGTAAATCGGTAACACATTGTTCTTAATATCACTTAATTAACCAAGCAAAGGGCACTTAAACAAACTTCGAGTACGTTCCATAGTAACACAGGGCAAAACACGTCTTCCCGCCTCATTAACCGCAATGTCAGTGATGCGTACAAGCCCTAAAATAAAATAATATGAGCATTTGTTGTAAAATTAATGAAATCGGACACCTTTTGTTATATAAAAATTATTTAAACATTACAGTAATTCTAATAGGTAGTGTTCAGATTGGCTCGTGAAAATGAGTCTTAAAATTAAATATTTTTAAATTTCAAAGGCAATCCGGAGGCAGATAACCTAAATAGAATTAATTTATATTTTGCACAGTCTTTTTTTACCACTTAAGGCACCCTTTTAGTGCTATTACGAAAAAAAAAACAGAAAAAAAAGTTTTGACCCACTCTAATGCACATATGCCAGTTTATATGTATGTATATGGCAATATATACACTTTTGTGTTGTTAGGGTAGGAGCGGAAAATTATTTGTTTTATTTTAAGTGAAAATTTTTTCGGTCAATTGATACGAATAAAAATTTGTATACTATATACATTATATACATATATTATATATATTTTTTTTTATTATCTTTTGTTTTTAGGTACAGCTTTCGTTTTCAGTTGTTTTGAGGTATGTATACACTTTTTTTTTTAATATTTATTTTTTCGATTTTGAAATTTTTGGCTTTTGCTTTTTTTCGGCAAACACTTTTTTCGCTTATTTTCAAGTATGTACACCCTTTTTGGAATTGCTTAATTTCAGTTACACACTTAAAATTTTGATGTTTGCTTATTTACAGGTTAACGCTTTTTAATTTTTATCTTTTATTTTCGTGCACACCCTTTTTTCAATTTAGATTTGTGCTTATGTGGTGGGCGGGCCGCACTGTGTTACATACTAAACTGTGGGCAAATTGTAGTTTTTTTTCGTTAATGTTTAAAATAATAACGTAAAAATGATTTTTTTTTAATTTTTTGAAACCGCACTGTATTTTATATGATTTTTTGCTAATCGCGCAACGGTTTATAATTCCGTTAATGCACTTGTACATACGTACAAATATACACACAGTTTTTAATAGGTATAAAATATTCTTGATTTGTTTTTTTTGTTTGTTTAAACTGGTTTCGGCACCATATTCATTATTATGAATAATACACTTTAGTTTCGGTTTTTAATTTTGTGTTCTTCAATTTATGTTTATTTGAATTGAGTTTAGTTTTAAATTTTCTTTTATTTTACAATTTACAAATTTATTGGTATTTTGAACCGGTAAGTCGCCAACTAACATTCCTTTTTACACAAAAACTAATTGCCCGCTCTCTCAATGCAATTATGGCCGGCGGGTCCGTTAACAATGATGAGATGAGTTTTAACATGCATTAAGGTCGGTACATAGTACATATTTTCAGGTAAGTATGTATTTAAATACATTTAATTTAAGGTAAGTAATGTTTTTAAATTCGCGTAAGTATATATTTAGCGATTCTGCGGGTGTATGAAATGAAACGCTATAGTCCATCAGCTAAAAAATAAGTTAGTTTTTATTAACTCCGTAAGTACCGGCACAAAAGTATTTTTTAACTTTTTAACTATCGCCAGAGAGTGTTAACAATGCGTATTAATCGTATGATCGTAGTAACCGTACTGATTGTCGTACGAAATAACTGTAATATATTAATGGGCGAATTTAGGAATTAAAGGAATAGGCAAAAAGTGCTGAATAATATTAAATTTAGTACGGATAAATACAAGTAATAAAGATGATAAACGGGACCGATAACTTTATCGATCACATTCGATTAAGTTCGATATTTAATAATTTAGAGATATTTTATTGTGGCTATCGCCACAGTACTCCCCCATTATTTTTTAAATTAAATACATTAATTATAAATAAAAAATAATGCGAACTACAACTGATAGTGGTAAACAATAATATTTATGATACATTAACAAACTATAGAAGCGTAATTCAATTTAGTGAAACTTCACGCCTCTGCGTTGCTTGTCAGGTATTGTTGGTTCGAGTACACTGTAAGTTTCGGCGCTGTTGGCTTCGTATACAGGTTTTAGCATGTCCACAGAGATTGCAGTTGGAGAGCGTTTCAAATCGACAATGAAATACTTGTCCTGCCGACTGATGACGCGGTAGGTTGGCAAAAATCCTTGGACTGAACCCTCCGCGAGGGTGCCGACTGCAAATGAGCACTACAGAGCAGTCCCGTACGATGTCGGGAAGGTGCCGAGCTAAGATCAGGGATCAGTTTCATGTGCTTATGTCTCTCAATGGCTCTGCTATATGGAAATGGTTCTTGATCGTGGTCTCTAGGTAGGGGCTGGATCAAGGTGTCATGCGTACCGTGCTGATGATCAGCCTGGCTGGGAGCCCCCAAATAGCCCAGTCTCGTACGGCGCTCTCTGGTAACCGGGCCGCACCCAGTTGTATTCAGGCCTTACCCCGGGTAATGCGGATCTCTGCCTGGGGTGGACGAACCCCTTTTTCCGCTACTCGTGGGATCAAGTATGGAAAAACCAACAAAAACAAAAAACAACGAGACCGGCACTCGCAATTTGTCGGAAGGGCAGTCACCCAAGAAGCAGGAGAACCGTGCGATGCAGGGCCCCTCCACCAGCCACGAAGTGGACAAGTTAGTGAACGACAGCAATCCTGTGGCGAGGCCGAGGCTTGCACCTTCAAAGAAACGTGGCGAACCTGGTAGGCAGTTTGCTACCATGGGGGCTGCTAAAGCTGGTGCGCGGTTCCCTCGGGCGCCACCGCTAACACCCACGGCGTTCACAAGGCCGGACGACAGGCCAACCACGGAGGCAGAAACTTCGGTCCATCCTTTGCGGAAGTCGCAAAGGAGAAGATCATCCTAGCTGTGGTGGATGAAAATCACGGCGATGAACCGGTTTTGCGAGCCCATTGGAAATGGGTAGAATCGGAGTTATCGGGTATTGCGGTAAGCGTGCTTCGAGCGAACCCTGGACCGCCACCGTCATGTAAGGATGCGGGTTGGTTCCAAGGCAGTGTAAAGGTAGTTGCATGCGATGACACCCGGTCTGCCGAGTTGTACAAGAAGGCGGTTGCCAGTTTGGGAGAGGTCTACCCGTGTGCGAAGCTCCGGGCCATGGACTTCAAGGAGGTCCCCTCCTGACCGAGGGAAGAGTGTGGCTGCCAGCGAAGCCCGCAGAGCCAAAGGGAATTCTGGAGAATATCCGGCTTTTTAATCCGGCGCTCCCCGCAGGATATTGGAAGGTGCTGAAGGTGGAGAGCAGCACCAAGGTGGTTCTGATGCTGAATAGAGAATCCCTACCGTTTCTGGAAAGCACGTAGAAGCAAAGGTGGACCAGATTAGCGAGAATGAAGGGGATGCAGAGCCTGGCCAGGTTGATCCGATGTATGATCTGTCCGGGGGCTATGCATCCTAGACGTCGTCGCTGGGCATTAGGTCCACCTTCCGCAAGTATACGGAGGAGGAGCTTGTGTCAGACGATGACGACGAAGCCAACCATGCTATGGTGGCGGGGGAAAGAGAATGCGTCCAAGATGGTGCGCGTCGTCTAGATCAACCTCCACCATTGTAAAGCACAGTCTGCTGCACTGCTGCTCCAGCTGGCGAAAAGGGGGCAGCAGATATCGCCCTCATACAGGAGCCCTGGACTGTTGGGCATAGAATTTGTGGACTCCAGACGACGTAGTATACACTGGTTAGTGGGGCAACTGTGGGTAGACCTAGAGCTTGCATTCTTGTTAACTCGAAACTCAAATTTCTGTTTCTTCCTCAATTTACTGACGAGGACACGACGACCAGGAGCGCAGTAAGAAGGCAACGGTGGCCCTCTACAGTTGCAAGGGAGCCATTTGAAGAAAATGGGGTTTATCTCCCAAAACGAGATGGCGGAGCAGTGTGGTTTCACTTGGTATGGGTGCCAGGGCACAGCAACATACCAGGCAACGAAACAGCGGATGAGCTTGCAAGAAAGGGGACATCCACTCCGCTTTCATTACGCTGGAAGTTTTTAGGTATGCCGCTCGCTACCTGCAAGCTCTTTCTTAGGGACTCAACCCTTAAGGAAGCAGGAGACCGTTGTAAAAACGGAAACACCTGTATCAAGTCCAAGCTCTTGTGCCCGGAGTGGAACGTCAAGCGAACACAAGGTCTTATCATGCTGAGCAGAGAAAACCTGTCCTTAGCTTAAGGAATCATAACAGAGCATTTACTGATCGGCAGACACGCAGAGAGACTAGGTGTTCTCTGCAATGACTTCTGCAGAAACTGCAGAAATGAAGAAGAGCCTGAAACCGTGAGGCACCTTCTATGTGAATGTCCTGCACTATGGGCTAGAAGAAGAAAATTTTTGGGATCAGAGTTCTTTGGAGACCTTAGCGATATGGCCAAATAAGAGATTCGCAAGCTATTAAAATTCGCAGATTCCACATGTTGGTTCGAGTAGGGGGATTTTTCAAATCCGCGTGGTACCACAATGGGCCTAACAAAAAGGCCTAGAAGTGCTGGCGCGATCGCTAACAACCACTTTAACCTAACCTTACCTAACCTATAGTAACCACGGACAGATGGACAGATGGACAGACGGACGGACGGACAGACAGTCAGTGTAACATGTTCAACGTGTTTTAAGAATTTAAACTATCAAGAGTCTTTGGATGTAAAATGATTTATTTTTCACACGTGCCTTTTTCAGCTTCCACCAGTAAAAGTATATATATAAAGGTAGGATTAGTGATGGGTGATGTGTCAGGGATAACACCACTGCTCGATACAGGGCATTTGGCACTTATTGCCCCGTTTACACGTTGATAACATAACATACTTAAAGCCTAGCTTACACGTTCTTATTACATGCTTTTTTTTTTTTTTAATTAACTAAGAAATTATGAGAATACCCTAACTGCGTTTGGACCAAGTTTCAACTCCATAATCTCGACCAAATTTTTGTGGAGCTCTTATGGCACGACCACTTCTTGTTCTATACATCTCTGGGGTTCTACATAAGACGTGTTTGTACTAGTTGCTTCTGACTCCAGTGTCTCGGGCGTTCTGTTTTCAACAGCTCTAATTGGAGCTTCGTGCTCATCCGAGATCATTGATTCATCCACATTACAATTCGTATTGTAGCTTATATTATTTTCGATTCTGGCGTTACTGTCCGCATTAACATTATTTTCAACCCGAGTAGTCTGCGTTGCTGGCCTAATAGTTGTTACATTGTTCCGATAGCCGTCTAGACTTTCCTCGTACAGCAAATCATTGGCACTGAATTCCTTATTATGAGACTTAGCAATAAAGCGTCGATTGCGCCTAAAATGATTGTCTAAACTATCTCTGATAATGTATGAGCGGCCATTAACGACTTCGACTATTTTACCATAGTGCCATTCCTTTCCGTTTTTTTTTAAAGACAATTGAATCACCCACCCTCAATACCGGCAAGGGCTTAGCGTTACGATCATAATAAGATTCTTGTTTATATCTTTTTTGCTTAAATTTGTTTTGAATTACAGTTTCATCCAAACTGTTTCTGATCAAAAGCGAGCCTGAGATAGGTAACTTTGTTTTGAGAAACCTACCAAAGAACAGCTCCGAAGGAGCGAGCTGCATACTCGGCAATGGCTTTGTATTGTATTCTAGTAAACGATACTGGAACTGATTTGGTTCATTTTCTTCGTAGCAACGCTTTAGTATGTTTTTGCTATTGCTACACCTTTTTCAGCCAAACCATTACTTTGCGGATATCTAGGACTTGAAAATTTTAGTTGTATATTTCCATCAGTCGCGAATCGTTCAACCTCCGCCGAACTAAAAGGACTGTTATCTTATTTAATTACCGTTGGATATATCAAATATTTGAGAAAAAGAGGCAATTATTTATTTAGATGTTTTATTCGGAACCTTCACTGCGGCCAGATAATTTGAATATGCATCGATTAGCGATATGTAATCACAGCCGGCATACTCAAATAAATCTATTGAAACTATATGAAATGGATATTTGATCATATTGAATTTATATGATTCCATTCCCACGTTTCGTTGAGGCAGGCAGTGAGCGTCGAATTTGTTAAGCACTTCTTCCAGTGTTCGTTGTTGTACATTTCGTTCAACACGTGTTGGTTGCTGCTCTACGCCGTCCACGATTACAGCTAATATTTGGCGCTCAACCACGACCTCGCCAACAATGAATCCTGGGAGCCGTCATTTGGGAACAACATGTTATAAATGTTTGCACCTTGTGTGCCCACCAGCCATAAAAAACGGCGATTTTTGCTGGCTCCGGCTCTTTGGACTTGCCACTGGCGATCATATACACCAGGAAGTTGCGCTTCCAATTCGGCCATTCCGTCGTTAAATTTGTGCAGTCCAATTCTGTGCGTTCACTTGTCATGTTCACCAAAAAAACTTTTAATTAAGCTTAAAGTGCGAATTACGTATACCTTTCGCCACTTCTGACACCATGTAACACGTTCAACGTGTTTCAAGAATTTAAACTATCAAGAGTCTTTGGATGTAAAATGATTTTTTTTTCACACGTGCTCTTTTCATACTGTGTTAACAAGCGTAACTTGTAACATTGATAATGATGTAAGCAAAGCCCTTCCTTTGGCGTTTGTTCGTCGGCTGCCCCATTCTCGGGCCTATGCATTTAAGTCACCTGCAATTATCACTGGTGATGTGGCTCTCGCGTCGCTTAACATACCGTCTAAGACTGTTTCGAATTCAGTAAGGCTATAACTAGGCGGTATATAACAACTATATAAAAATAACTTCGATCTTCTTACGCAAACGAAGCATGGTTTCGCTTTCAGTTGCTCAATCGCAATCGGCGTTTTTGCACAGCTCCATACCGCTGATTTCGCGTTTGTGTCACTAGCCCACAGTGAGGTTTTACCGATCTTATACGGTTCACTAAGTATTGCTATGTCGATATTTTTTCTGATACCAACTGCTCCAGAAGCTCTTGTGCAGCCTTGCACTGGTTTAGGTGTAATTGCAGGAATTTCATTGTGCTCGTGCTTTCTTTAACGTCTCTAAATAAAATGGGCTTTCTCTGCCACCGGTTCTGTTCTTCACTTGTGGCGCATTTATTCTTGAACATATTGCACATTTTAGTTCTTTTTTACACTCGGCAGCTTTGTGGTTCTGGTCTGCACAAATAAAACATGTATTTTTTACATCAACCAAATTTTTGCAGTTTCTCGATAAGTGGCCAAACTCGAGGCATATGAAGCATTTTATTGGCTGTGATTTCACGCGTATACGGGCAATTACCCAACCAACTCGCACTTTACCGACTCCTAGTAGTTTTTTTGCTACTGGGACTGGAAGCGATAGTGAGGCTGTTTTAGTGCCGCAGTAGGCACCTCTTAGTGACTTTACGCTAGTTTCGGCAAACTGTATTCCGTCACACTCTTGCTCCAAAGCGGTACACAGCCCTTTTTTACTTGCTATTTCGTCCAAGTCTCTATTTCAATGGCCGTTTCAGCTGTTAGCTATTGTACCGAGGCCTTTTCACCTAGCGCGGGCTTGACCGCAGTTTGTAGCTCGTTAGTGTGCGTATCCGTGGGTTTTGCTAATTGTAGAATAAGATCTCCACTAGCAGTCTTTCGGACTTTTGTTATCATGCTACCAACATGTATCAGCTGTGGATCACTTTTACCTATTTCTAGCACGTCTGCATACGATCCTCCGCAGGTTCTTTTAATAATTAGTGCATCGGGGCGTACTGGCTTTATAGGCTTTCTTTTGAACTGTACTGTCGTCCACTGGGGCTCTTCCCTCATTTTTGGTACTTCAAGTGGGCCGTTTGGTTTTCTCTCTTTTTCGGTTGGCACTGCTCTACCTTGCTGAACTTCTTTTTTCCCCTGTACTGCGCTTTGCTCATGGTAGTTTTCGGAGACGTCTGAGAAGATACGCTTATTGTTTTTGAGGGTTATGGGTCTTTGCCTTTTCGTAGAGTATCGACAGCTCGGAGATTAAATCTCGGATCTGCTGGTTAACTGACCTTCTCTTACTATCGTCCATCATGTCGTGAAGCTCACGTATTTTCGCCCCTAGCATAACCCACGCGGGGCTTTTCAGATCTGTGGGCGGTTGTTCGGGCTCTGGTGAGCATGACCGTGACTTCGGCGGAGAGTACGCAAGACTGGGATGAGGAGGACCTACATACTATGAGATCTTTAGCCCTTGGGGGACGACCTTGTGACACTCATAGTTTAATTTTGACTTATTAATTATTTATTTCTATGTTTATTATTTAAAGTGATTAGGATGTATAATTATGTTTATTGCAATTATTTTTATTAAATTTTATTAGGGATTCTATTAATTTTTGTTTTTATTTTTTTTATATATTTATTTTTTTTTTTTTTTTGTAGTTATTTTTTTTATTTAAATAATGTTTTTTTTTTTCTTTATTATTTATATTAATATTGTTATTTTATTATATTTTATGCTTTTATTCAATTTTATATATTTTGTGGTAATATTTTTATTTTTTATATATTTATAAGCTACCATAATGATCTTATACTAGACTACAGTGCCTTTGCAACTGTAAGGTTTTGAACTTGACTAACAGCTGCTTACACCGTTCCTGCTTTGGGAGACAGGATCATCTGTATTTGACAATAAGTCAAATAGTGTTTATCTCTTACCTTTGTCACTTATATTTCCTCACACAGTTTTTTCCCCTCTTTCCGGCGTATTTAGAAAAAAGTAAAAAAAAAGTTAAAAAGTTTAATAAACCGCGAGTTTACTGATTTTCCCGTCGAAAACCAATATCACTGACGCTCTGAAGTTTTAAAATGGGTTACTACGCAGTTCCTGGGTATGTCGTATGGCGAATCCGCACTGTACACCTGCTATTTCCACTAATGTTTGCTATTTATTTTGCAGAACTAATTAAAAGCGCGACTATCTCCTATCACAAATGTATGTATGTATGTCAGTTTATATGTATATGGCAATATATACACTTTGGTGTTGTTAGGGTAGGAGCGAAATATGATTTGTTTTATTATGTATGTATATATGTATATGTTTGTAGGGTTAGGGTGTGCGAAATATACGTTTGAACCTATATGTTTATTTGCATTAAGCGGATGTATTTATAGGGTATACATGTGTTTTTGGATCCGCTGTCTATGTATGTGTATATACGTTTATATATGTGTTTTTCGTTTAGCGGGTTCTGGGATTGAGTATATGAATACGAGTATATACATAAATATAAAAGCAAAATGCGCGCCAATTTTTGGACGATTTTGTTAATGTACCTAACTCTTGAGCGGTATATGAAATAACGAGATTTTGGAATCCGCTAAACTTTTTATATTTTAGTAAATGGACAATCTTACTTATGCATTCCTCTTTTGTGTATGTACAAGCCGCTGGCCTTTGTCGAGACTGTACCCTTGAGCGACGGTGGGTTTGTATCCTTACCTCGCATCCACAAATAGGTGTGTTGTTGGATTGCTGAATATTCAGACTTAGGTGTTGTTTTGCAAATTATTTATATTTATATATTTTCCGTTTTATTAAAAATAGATTTGGGGTTTGTTTTATTTACCGGAGGTAGGTAGTTTTATATATTTTATTTATTTATTTTTTTGTACACCTTTCAGAACTTTCGTTTTCACTTGTTTTGAGGTAGGTATACACTTTTTTTAAATTTTGAAATATTTGGGTTTTGCTTGTTTTCGGGTAAACACTTTTTTCGCTAATTTTCAGGTATGTACACCCTTTTTTTGATTTTGCTTAATTTCAGTTGCACACTTAAAATTTTGATTATGGCTTATTTACAGGTAAACGCTTTTTAATTTTTATCTATTATTTTCGTGCACACCCTTTTTTTCAATTTAGATTTTTTGCTATTCGCGCACCGGTTTATACCAACTTTCAGTGGAAACTCCATTTGTTTTTAGAGTAGATAGGCAGTTATTGATGGTTGTTTGAATTTGTTGGAGTTTTTCTCCACTTTCAGTGAGTGCTGGCTGAATATTAAAGCGAGATTTTAGCGCGTCCCATGCAAGCTGGAAGTTGTGGTCATTTAGCGCAAAATTTTTATTATTTTACCTGTTTTTTCACGAGTTTTTTGTCTCAAATGATATAGCTTTTGAGCCTGAGATAATTTAGGGTGATTTATGTACACTGCTGTGAACATATCAGGGAATGAGGGTCAGTCTTCATATCCTCCATAGAAGACTTTCGTGTCACAAGCAGGTACTTTGAGGTAAGTTTGAGTGTCAGTTAAGGATGGGAAATGGGTAATAATGTGTCTGTTAACATTTTTTGGAGGAATTTCCGAGCTCTGGAGAAATTCGTTGAGCAATTCGTTAATCCTCATTTTGTGTTTATGCCTGAGTCAATTGAAGCCTCGTACGTTGGGCTATGCGCCTTTTAGAGTTTATCTTCCAATTTGCTCATTTTTACTACTTCATCCCCTGCTTCCACGCGGGACATGATCTTGTTGAGCTGCTCAAGTTTTCATTTTTAACCCTGCCTCTGAGTGATCCATGTCGTTGAGATTCCAGCACTTTTCGCAATATCTGCCAAGTTTTGAGGTTTCGTAGAGGAATTTCTTGCAAGTGTATCCTTGTTCCTCTTCTTCAGATTGGGATTTGGACCTTGTAATTACTCCGGGAACAGGTTGAAGAGTTTGGAGCTTTTCCTGCTTGTCTTCTGCCATTTCGAGTTAGTATTTATATACAACCCTGTAGATAGCTTTTAATTTGAGTTAGATGTTTTAATTTTTCTCAACACTGTACTGTCTCAGGGCGTCTGAGCACAGCAATTGTTTGTTTATTTGTTTTTTTTTTTTTTTTTTTTTTTTTTTTTAATTTCTTTATTTGCAATCTATTTAAAAATAATAAGCAAATTTTGTAAACAAAATCAAATGGTAACATGACTTGTATTATTGATCTCCAGTAAGGTCAACAATAATATACTTAAATGCTTATTTACATATATACATATATACACATCATCTAAATGGAAGGTCAAGAACATGATGTCTTTTAAGTCTAATAACTTCATTGGTTTCATCTAGCAGCGTAACTGCTAGTAGATTGTCATGATAACTGATCCTGCGCAAATATATAGTACTTATTCTTTTTATTTCATTTTTTATAAAAGGTATTTTAAGATCTTTATGGATAGCTTTGTTTGTCATGAACCATGGAGCATTCGTAATTGTTCTTAGTGTTTTAGATTGATACCTTTGTAAAATTTCTATGTTTGAATTTGAAGCGGTTCCCCAAAGTTGAACACCATACGTCCATATGGGCTTTAATATAGTTTTATATAACAAGACCTTGTTTTCGAGGTATAGTGGCGATCTCTGTCCAAGCAACCAATAGAGTTTTTTTAGTTTTTATTTTTAACTGTTTATTTTTAGCTTGAATGTGACATTTCCATGTTAGTCTTTTATCCAAATGTAGACCGAGGTATTTGACGTTGTCACATTTAGGAATGGTGTTGCCGTTAATTTGCAAAGGAGGGCAATCTTTCCGATTTAGTGTGAATAATACGTGTACTGATTTGGTTGTATTTACTTTCATTTTCCAGCGTTCTAGCCAAGTCTGTATCTCATTCAATTCCTTTTGTACTAAATTGGATGATTCAACTGGACAGTGACTAGATGCCAGTAAAGCAGTATCATCGGCATATGTGGCAATTAGTACATTTTCACCTTCAGGCATGTCAGATGTAAAAATGGTGTAAAGTATAGGACCAAGTACGCTGCCTTGTGGAACTCCAGCTTTAATGAATTTAATTTCAGATGTTTCATTATTTATCTTAACATAAAATGATCTCTTTGTTAAATACGATTTTAAAGTTAGATAAAACGGTGAAGGCAAGACTTTCTTCAATTTATATAGTAGGCCGTGATGCCAAACTTTATCAAATGCTTGTTGTATATCCACAAAAGCAGCTGAGCAATATTCTTTTCGTTCGAAAGAATCAGTAATGAAGTTTACTACTCGGTGGCATTGTTCAGGTGTACCATGATTTCGGCGAAATCCAAATTGATGTTCCGGTAATACTTTATTAGTTTTTAGTATTGGCAATACTCTTTGCAAAAATATTTTTTCGAATATTTTGGAGAAAAGAGCTAGTAAGCTGATTGGTCTATATGAAGTGACTTCATTTTCGGGTTTTGCAGGCTTGGGGACCATTACAATTTCTGCACATTTCCATTGCGTAGGAAAATGGTTTAATCTTAATATTGAATTATATATTAAGGTTAAGAACATAACACCTTTTTTTGGAAGGCATTTTGCTATTTTTGCATCAATTTTATCATATCCTGGGGATTTCTTTGTGTTCAGTTTTTTAATTTCAGATAAAATTTCCTTAGGTGTAATGTGTTTAATTGGTAGAGACGACTGACACGGGGCATCTAGTAGTTCTAATACGTCAGCATCGTCACTAGTGGTTAAAAAAGGAGTGAAGGTTGCTTCTAAGTGCTTAGCAAACGTATTAGCCTTACGTTTATCTGTTCTACACCATGCATTGTTAGAATCTTTGATAGGTACATTTGTCTTTTTCGGCCGTTTTAGGTATTTTGTTGCATTACATATACTATGGTCGTCATTGGTTCTATCATTTAAGCTTTGAATATATTCTGAACCCGAGTTATTTCTGAATTTTTTTAGTTTGTCTTTAAGTTCGCTTGTAGCTTTATTCAGAGCAGTTTTATCTACTGGAGATCTACTAGTTTGCCATTTTTTTCTCAAACGCCTCTTAGATTGAATCAGTTTTCTGATCTCAGTTGACACGTGTACACAATTCCGAGAGGTAAAGTCATTACTTTTTTGCGGAGTAGCAACAAATGCTGCTTCATGAATTAAGTTGGTAAAATGTTCAACCGCTTTATCCAATTCTATTGAGTTTTTAATTGACGTGTTAAGGATCACATTTTGTGTTATCCACTCTTGAAAAACAGGTATTTGACTACTTTATTTAAAGCAGTGTACGCTCGATTCTTAGTGTTGATGCAAGTGTTGTAGTTAATAGTAACTGGCGAGTGATCTGAGCTTAGTTCCTCAGAACTGACGATATCGAGTAATTGCGTAGGGATACTTTGTAGATAGCAAAATCTAGTAGATCGGGAATTTTAAATTGATCGCTTGGCCAGTAGGTAGGCTCTCCAGTTGATAGAGTGTTATAATTATTTTTAACAATGCATTTTTGAAGCTCTCTACCTTTTGGATTAGGAGTACGCGAACCCCACCAGGGATGTTTAGCATTATAACCACCTCCTACCAGAAATCTATGACCAAGAGAGTTAAAGAAATTTTCGTATTCAGGAGCTGTGATACTATGTCTTGGTGGTGTGTATAATGCATATATATGTATGTAAATATTGTTGGTTTTTATTTTAATTCCAGCAGCTTGTATGGATGGCGTTTGAATTGGTTAAAGTAAATCATACTTTATGTTACATTTAACTAAGACAGCACATCCAGCATGAGCCCTGTTGCTTGGGTGATTATGTCATAATTTTTAATTTTAAAATATGATCTGGTTGTGAAGTGCGTTTCTGATACTAACATTATGTCTATAAAATTCTCATTTAAAAATACTTCAGTTTCCTGGGCGTGACGGGATAAGCCATTGGCATTCCATATTGCTATTCTTAGATTTAATTGCATAATTTATTTATAAGTAGAGACATCATGTTAAGTAGTGTATTTGTCAATTCTATTTGTTTAGTTAGTAATTGCTCAATTTTTTCCATTGTATTATCTCTTTTATTCTCGTTATTATTGACGTTACCTGTTAGAACATTAGAGTACGACTTCTCATTGTTGTTATTGTTAGAGTAATTCATGCTCGTTTCATTACCTAAATTAGCGAAGTTTTGTTGATTTTCATTTATTTGTAATTCGCTGTGTGATGTTGCTGGCAATGAACACATGTTGGTAAAGCGTCTTTGGGTTTTGTGCATTGTTCAGTTGGGTGCATCAAATTACATTTTACACATTTATGTGGTTTCTTACAGTAGCTTTTAGTATGACCGTATTCTTGACATCGATAGCATTGAACAATGTCACTCGTTTGGCGAGGAGGTTCGACTTTAATAATTGCATTATTTAAGTGTTTAATATTGTAAATTTCCTTATTGTTGGAGCTCGGTTCCAAATCAAGGAAGAACATTGACAACGGTTGTTTGGTTATTTTGCTTTTGACGTTGTATACATTTCTTACTTTATGACCTAGTTGCGTGATTGCTTTTGTTAAGTCTTCAATACATGTGGAATAGTGAATTCCTTTTAGTACAACTCTATATGCTCGTTCTTGTTTAAGTTGATATGTGTGATAACTTATTTGGCTAATTTCAAAGTGTTTTACGGTTTTTCTATAAGCATCAGTGTTATTAATCATTAATTAAATTTGTCCATCCTTCAACGACTTATAACTAAAATCTGTTTTGGGGATTATGCTTAAAATAGAGCATATCATTTCACTTATATTTACTACTCCTGGTATTATTAACGGCGGTGGTTTAGGGACATTTGGCACTTCGGTTTCATTTGTGATTAAATTAGTATCCCCTCCAGCATCCGGTAAAGTATCTCCATCGTCAAATAACAAATCAAATCGATTTGGGTGTATCATAATTTGTTTTTTGGTTTGGTACAGTTTAGGAGACCCCTCGTTGGCTCGTTTTCCATTTCGAGTTGGAACATTTTGCCACTTAAGCGTATGACTGTCATTAATGTCTTTTTCTTCCGAAGCGTTCATTTCGCGGTGCAAGGCACATTGATATCCAAATAATCGCGCTTTTCTCTATTTGTTTTTGTTTATGATCGATTTTTTATATTACGCTCACTCTCGCTCGCACTGCTAGTGATTATACACACAAACGCTATGACACGTCTGATCACGGGCACGGTCAAAGTGTGACTGTTTGTTTATTTGTGTGAGCAAAAATACTATGTAACCGCTTTTAATTTGGGATAGGTGCTAGGTTTTTTCTCAGCACTGTAATTGGGGTGGTGATATATCTTTTCACAACACTGTACTGTTTATATGTCTGAGCGTTTTTATGTGTACATATGTATGTATATATGTAAATCCAAAACCTGCTTAGCGGCTTCCGTATATACATATGTATGTACGTATGTACATATGCCAGTTTATATGTACATATATGGCAATATATACACTTTTGTGTTGTTAGGGTAGGAGCGGAAAATTATTTGTTTTATTATAAGTGAAAATTTTTTCGGTCAATTGATACGAATAAAAATTGGTATACTATATACATTATATATGTATATTATATATATTTTTTTTTATTATCTTTTGTTTTCAGGTACACCTTTCGGAATTTTCGTTTTCAGTTGTTTTGAGGTATGTATACACTTTTTTTTTTAATATTCATTTTTTCGAATTTGAAATTTTTGGCTTTTGCTTGTTTTCGGGCAAACACTTTTTTCGCTAATTTTCAAGTATGTACACCCTTTTTGGAATTGCTTAATTTCAGTTACACACTTAAAATTTTGATGTTTGCCTATTTACAGGTTAACGCTTTTTAATTTTTATCTTTTATTTTCGTGCACACTCTTTTTTCAATTTAGATTTGTACTTATTTGGTGGACGGGCCGCACTGTGTTACACACTAAACTGTGGGCAATTTGTAGTTTTTTTTCGTTAATGTTTAAAATAATAACGTAAAAATGATTTTTTTTTTATTTTTTGAAACCGCACTGTATTTTATATGATTTTTTGCTAATCGCGCAACGGTTTATAATTCCGTTAATGCACTTGTACATACGTACAAATATACACACAGTTTTTAATAGGTATAAAATATTCTTGATATGTTTTTTTTTGTTTATTATTATGAATAATACACTTTAGTTTCGGTTTTTAATTTTGTGTTCTTCAATTTATATTTATTTGAATTGAATTTAGTTTTAAATTTACTTTTATTTTACAATTTACGAATTTATTGGTATTTTGAACCATTAGGTCGCCAACTAACATTCCTTTTTACACAAAAACTAATTGCCCGCTCAGCTCTCTCAATGCAATTATGGCGGGTCCGTTCACAATGATGAGATGAGTTTTAACAAGCATTAAGGTCGGTACATAGTACATATTTTCAGGTAAGTATGTATTTAAATACATTTAATTTAAGGAAAGTAATGTTTTTAAATTCGCGTAAGTATATATTTAGCGATTCTGCGGGTGTATGAAATGAAACGCTATAGTCTATCAGCTAAAAAATAAGTTAGTTTTTATTAACTCCGTAAGTACCGGCACAAAAGTATTTTTTAACTTTTTAACTATCGCCAGGGAGTTTTAACAATGCGTATTAATCGTATAATCGTAGTAACCGTACTGATTGTCGTACGAGATAACTGTAATATGTTAATGTGCGAATTTAGGAATTAAAGGAATAGGCAAAAAGTGCTGAATAAGATTAAATTTAGTACGGATAAATACAAGTAATAAAGATGATAAACGGGACCGATAACTTTATCGATCACATTCGATTAAGTTCGATATTTAATACTCCCCCATAATTTTTTAAATTAAATACATTAATTATAAATAAAAAATAATGCGAACTACAACTGCTAGTGGTAAATAATAATATTTATGATAAATTAACAAACTATAGAAGCGTAATTCAATTTAGTGAAACTAAACGCCTCTGCGTTGCTTTTCAGGTATTGTTGGCTTCGTATACAGGTTTTAGCCTGTCCACAGAGATTTCAGTTGGAGAGCGTTTCAAATCGACAATGAAAAACTTGTCCTGCCGACTGATGACGCGGTAGGTTGGCAAAAATTCTTGGACTGAACCCTCCGCGAGGTTGCCGACTGGAAATGAGCACCACATAGCAGTCCCGTACGATGTCGGGAAGGTGCCGAGCTAAGATCAGGGATCAGTTTCATGTGCTTATGTCTCTCAATGGCTCTGCTATATGGAAATGGTTCTTGATCGTGGTCTCTAGGTAGGGGCTGGATCAAGGTGTCATGCGTACCGTGCTGATGATCAGCCTGGCTGGGAGCCCCCAAATAGCCCAGTCTCGTACGGCGCCCTCTGGGAACGGGGCCGCACCCAGTTGTATTCAGGCCTTACCCCGGGCAATGCGGATCTCTGCCTGGGGTGGACGAATCCCTTTCTCCGCTACTCGTGGGATCAAGTATGGACAAACAAACAAAAACAAAAGACAACGCAATTTGTCGGAAGGGCAGTCGCCAAGAAGCAGGAGGACCGTCCGATGCAGGGCCCCTCCACCAGCCACGAAGAGGCCGGACGACGGGCCAACCACGGAGGCAGCAACTACGCGACACAGGAAGGCTGCCATTAGGATCTTGAAAAGGTCCAAAATAGAGGAGGATCTCTGTAATCGGGCGCTGCCTGGCGATCGTGCGGAGATTCTGGCGGAAATCGAGTGGGCGAATGCTATCATGCTCAACTTCCAGCTGACTGCTCCAGAGGGGCAGAAAACAGTAAACAAGCGCGAAAGATCGATGGAGGTTGCGCAGAATAATCCGAAAAGGGTTAAAACCCACGGTCCATCATTTGCGAAAGTCGCAAAGGGGAAGATCATCCTAGCTGTGGTGGATGAAAATCACGGCGATGAACCGGTTTTGCGAGCCCGTTGGAAATGGGTAGAATTGGAGTTATCAGGCATTGCGGTAAGCGTGCTTCGAGCGAACCCTGAACCGCCACCATCATGTAAGGATGCGGGTTGGTACCAAGGCAGTGTAAAGGTGGTTGCATGCGATGACACCAGGTCTGCCGAGTTGTACAAGAAGGCGGTTGCCAGTTTGGGAGAGGTCTACCCGGGTGCGAAGCTCCAGGCCATGGACTTCAAGGAGGTCCCCTCCAGACCGAGGGCAAGAGTGTGGCTGCCAGCGAAGCCCGCAGAGCCAGAGGGAATTCGGCAGAATATCCGCCTTTTTAATCCGGCGCTGCCCGCAGGAAATTGGAAGGTGCTGAAGGTGGAGAGCAGCACCAAAGCGACGCGTCAGGTGGTTCTGATGCTGAATAGAGAATCCCTACCGTTTCTGGAAAGCACGGAAGGGACTATTAAATATGCGTTCGGCACCGCTCGCGTTAGGGTGTACTCGAACGACATCAACGCAGCGCGCAGCGTAGAAGCGAAGGTGGACCAGATTAGGGAGGATGAAGGAGATGCAGAGCCTGGCCAGGTTGATCCGATGGATGATCTGTCCGGGGGCTATGCATCCTCGACGTCGTCGCTGGGCATTACGTTCACCTTCCACAAATGTATGGAGGAGGAGCTTATGTCAGACGATGACGACGAAGCCAACCATACTATGGTGGAGGGGGAAAGAGGATGCGTCCAAGATGGTGCGCGTCGTCCAGATCAACCTCCACCATTGTAAAGCAGCGTCTTCTGCACTGCTGCTAGAGCTGGCAAAAAGGGGCATAGAATTTGTGGACTCCAGACGACGGAGTATACACTGGTAAGTGGGGCAACTGTGGGTAGACCTAGAGCTTGTATTCTTGTTAACTCGAAACTAAAATTTCTGTTTCTTCCTCAAATTAGTGACGAGGATACGACGACCATGAACCTAGAGGTCAATAGTCAGGTGATCCGGCTGACTTCTATGTATCTGGCCTACGATAGACCAATTCCGACGCCGATGGTGGAAAAGGTCGCTCAGTACACAGCGGGAGCGACACCAACGAAAGAGTTGAGTCACTCTTCGATTTCATATTAAAAGCCAACCTAGCTGTAAGTAACAGAGGTAGTGAACCCACCTTTGTAACCAGTAGTTGAAGGGAAGTCCTGGACGTGACTCTCGTGTCGGTGGAAGCAGAGCCGGTGGTCAGAAACTGGAAAGTGCTTGATGAGCATTCCTTTTCGGACCATCGATACATCTCCTTCTGCTTAGAGGGGGTCTCGCCTAGGACTGAACCCATTAGAAACCTTAAAAATGCCGTCTGGTCTAGAAAGAGGAATGAACTAGATAAGCGATTTTCAGGCAAACGAGTAAGAGTACCGCGTAGCCCAGGGAAGCTAGAATACATGGTAAACCAGTTTACCATGGCATGTGGAAAGGCTCTTGATAAGGCCTGCCCAATTAAGAAGCCAAAAGGCAAAAGGAAACAACCGTGGTGGAACATAGATATTGAGAAGGCTCGCAGAATCTGTGGAACTCTATTTAACCTAGCCAAAAGAACCCAAAGTGAGTCTCAATGGGAAATTTACAGTTGCCATTTAGGGGACTATAAAAAGCTCTTAAGGCAGTCTAAGAGATCTTCTTGGAGGGACTACTGCGGCTCTATGAAATCTGTGTGGGGGGGATCAAGGCTGAGAAGGGTTCTCTCCGGCTCACCCCGTATAGCTCCAAGAACCTTGCTAAGGCCGGACGGGACGTGGACAGGGTCGGCAGAGGAAACTCTCAGACTTCTCCTGGATACGCACTTTCCGTACGCGGCGGGTGGGCTCCCAAAGAGATCGACTGCAGTGAAGGAACAATCGGCGGCTGCTGACTTCCTCACATTACAGAAAGTTACCTGGGCAATTGAGACATTTAATTCCTACAAGGCGCCGGGTCCAGATGAATTGTCACCAGTGCAGCTTCAGCAATCTTTGGAGCTAAGTGCAACTTGGCTGCATGCTATATATATAGCGGTGTTAAACCTCAACTATATTCCTAAAATGTGTAAGGAATCAAGGGTTGTTTTTATCCCCAAAGCTGGTATAATATCTCACGTAAATCCGAAAGACTTTATACCTATATGTCTCTGCTCCTTTCAACTGAAGGTACTAGAGAGATTCAATAACGCACAAACTAATATCTTCCCAGCATGCTTACATGAAGGGGAAGTCCACTGAAACGGCGCTTCATCAAGTTGTGTCGTATATAGAGAACTCCTTGCAGGTCAAGGAGTACACACTGATATCATTTATAGACATTGAGGGTGCCTTCAATAACATAGAACCAGCAGCGATCACAAGTGCTCTGGCGAAGCTGGGCTTCGATCAACATCGGGTATCCCTCGTACAAAACCTACTGGTTGACAGGGTTGTGAAGGCACAGTTAGCGGAGGCAACTTTAAAACGCTGTACAAGCAGAGGAACCCCGCAAGGTGGGGTCCTTTCTCCTCTTCTGTGGGTGGCGGCTATTAACGGCCGACTGAAGGCCCTGGAGGAGGGGGGAGGATCGAAGGTAGTAGCTTATGCCGACGACCTTGCGGTGGTACTAAGGGGTAAATTTCCTCAGACACTGTGTGACATCATGCAGGAAAAACTTAATAAGGTAGAGAACTGGACCATAAAGGGTGCAAAGATCTGGTACAGATTACTGCACCCCTATGCAAAGCTTCACAAAGAAGTTCAACATACCAATTCCTGAAAGAGGCTGGTGGTTCGATGGACCCCCGGTATCGGAGAATTCACTCCATTTCTACACTGATGGCTCAAAGCTTGAGAACAGAGTGGGAGGTGTTTTCTGGGCTCAAGTAGGATTAAAAAAATCTTTCCGTCTTGCTGACCATTGCAGTGTCGTTCAGGTTAAGGCCGCTGCTATACAGGAGACGGTAGACTACCTAAGAACAGAAGAGGTTGAATTCAAAGATATCTTCATATTTTCCGACAGTCAAGCAGCAATACAGGCACTTGATTCGGTCAACTGTAATTCTAAAACGGTAGCAAGCTGTCGCAAATCTCTAAACGAGATGGCGGATCAGTTTGCTCTTTACTTGTTATGTATGCCAGGGCAGAGCAACACACCAGGCAACGAAACAGCGGATGAGCTTACCAGAAGGGGGACATCCACTCCGCTTTCATCACGCTGGAAGGGTTTAGGTATGCCGCTCGCTACCTGCAAGCTCTTTCTAAGGGACTCAACCCTTAAGGAAGCAGGGGACCGTTGGAAAAACGCAAATACCTGTATCAAGTCCAAGCTCTTGCGGCCGGAGTGGGACGTCAAGCGATCACAAGGTCTTCTCATGTTGAGCAGATAAAATCTGTCCCTAGCTTTAGGAATCATAACAGGTCATATACTGATCGGTAGACACGCAGAGAGACTAGGTGTTCCCTGCAATGACAAATGAAGAAGAGCCTGAAACCGTGAGGCATCTTCTATGTGAATGTCCTGCACTATGGGCTAGAAGAAGTAAATTCTTGGGATCAGAGTTCTTCGGAGACCTTAGCGATCTGGCCAAAGTAGAGATTCGCAAGCTATTAAAATTCACAGTTTCCACATGTTGGTTCGAGTAGGGGGATTTTTCAAATCCGCGTGGGGCCACAATGGGCATAAAGAAGGCCTAGGTGTGCTCGCGCGATCGCAAGCAGTCACTTTAACCTAACCTAACCTAACATGGTCCCTCGTACGGTGGTGAGAATGAAGGTCTTATAAGGTCGTTGCGGACCAGGACGTGTGTGCACGTGTGAAGATTCCTGTAAATAAAAACGGATTGCTTTCCGTAACGCGACATTTCAGACGGTGCCAACGTGTTAAAATGATTTTTTAGGATACTTAGTAAACTATGCTGCGAAATTCGTTTCTGTGACGGCGTAAGGAGTTCGCGTGATAGACGTATCGGCTCGCCATAGACCAGTTCTGCAGGTGTTGCGCCAATATCTTATTTCCAAGCAGCTCGCAATCCTAGCAACACGGCTGGTAAAGCATCGTACCACGACTCATTGTGGCACAGGAGCGCTGCTTTCAATTGCCGGTGAAGACGTTCAACAAGCCCATTTGCTTGCGGGTGGAATCCTGTCGTGCGCAAATGCTTGATTCCGAATAATTCGGTGAGAGTTCGAAATAAGGCTGATTCGAACTGACCTCCCTGGTCAGAGGTGATACGTTTGGGCACACCGTACCGTGCGAACCAATGATGAATTAAAGCACGTGCCACACATTCGGTTGTGCCATTTTCAAGTGGGATTGCTTCTGGAAATCTTATAAAGCGATCGATAATGGTGAGACACCGCTTGCAACCTTTTGACACTGGCAGTGTTACGTAGTCGATACGGATGTGCTCGAATCGTTCGGAAGGCGGTTGAAAGTTTGCGATCGGTGATGGAACATGTCGTTGCACCTTGTTGCCCTGACAATCGATGCAGGCTTTCGCCCATTCTCGACAATCCTTATTTATCGACGGCCAAACATACCGTTTTATTACCAGCTTTTGCGATGCTCGGACGCCAGGATGTGCACGTGAATAAAGCGAAGCAAAATCTTTCTTCCTGAGTTGCGCCGGCACGTATGGGCGAACTTTACCAGTCGTGATGTCGCAATACACTGCCGGGCCGTTGTCAAGTTGAATGGATTTCAAATTCAAATCTCTAGTATTGTTTAGAAGCTGGTGTAGTTCTCTATCATCTTTTTGAGCTTCGGCAAGTTCCTGAGGCGTAATTGGCATTGCGATTGCAGCGAGGCATGATAACATGTCAGCGACAATGTTATCGTTGCCCGCAATGTGGCGAATATCGGTCGTTAATTGACCGATAAAGTCGAGTCTTCGAAATTGCCAGGGCGATGCTCGTTCTGTTCGTTGCTGGAATGCATGCTGTAACGGCTTGTGATCGGTAAAGATCGTGATGTGCCTACCTTGAAGAATGTTATGAAAGTGTTTGACAGCCTCGTATATCGCGTGCAACTCACGGTCGTACGTTGAGAGCTTACGAACGGATGGCGTCAAATTTCGGCTGAAGAATGCCTACGGTTGCCATTCGTTGTTGAAGGACGGCTCCGATTCCGTATTCGGACGCGTCTGTAAAAACGGCCCATTCCGCGGATGTTGTTCGGATGAACTAGCATAGCATAGCGTCAGCAAGAGCCCGTTTGGCGGAATCGAATGCATGTTGCAGTTCTGCTGTTCAGTGAACCAGGTGAGATCCTTTAACGTTAGAACCTTCAAAATCTTTGTTCAAGGGCGATAAAACTTCTGCAGCGTTCCTGATGAACTTTCTGTAAAAGTTTATTGTGCCGAGAAATCCACGTAATGGTTTGATAGTTTTCGGTGGTTCCATCTTGATGATGGCCTCGACTTTGTACAGGAGTGGTCCTATTCCATTTTCATTGATGAGATGGCCCAGGAACTTGACTTCTGATTGGGCGATTTGACAATTTGGTAGATTAATAACTAGTCCGTAGTCTCGAAATCGTTGAAACAAAATTCGAAGATGTTCTAAATGCTCATTTTCGTCTTTGGATGCAACGAGAACATCGTCAATATAGGGAAAAACAAAGTTTAAGTCTCGTGTGATGTCATCGATAAACCTCTGGAAGGTTTGGGCAGCATTCCTGAGTCCAAAAGTCATAAACATGAACTCAAATATCCAAAAAGGTGTTATAATTGCCGTTTTTGGCACATCTTCTGGTGCTACGAGAATCTGTAGAAATGCGCGGACTAGATCGAAGACAGAGTAAATTTTCTTTCGTGCAAATTCGCGGCGAAGTCTTCAATGTAGCGCAGAGAATAGTTATCTGGTATTGTCCGAGCATTTAAAGGACGGTAATCACCACACGGTCTCCATTCACCGGACTTCTTCTACACAAGGTGCAGTGCCGAAGACCAGCAACTATCGGAGGGTCGACAGACACCGAGTTCTATCAGTTTTTTGAATTTATCTTGTGCGATCTTAAGTTTTTGTGGGCAAAGACGACGGGCTTTACATTTTAAAGGCAGACCGTCAGTGGTCTTGATGTGATGCATCGTTGAGCGTTTTTGGTCTTGGAGTAAGTGCTATCAGGCCTAGTGATATATTCATACTCACGTAGCAGTCTGGTATAAATGGAATCTCCGCTGATCGCCTTGATGGAATCGTTAGAGTTACTAACCAAATTTGTGATTCCGTCACGTAAACATTTACGCTTTAAATCGACTAGCAAGTCAAAATAACTAAGAAAGTCGTCGCCAATAATTGGTTTTGTGACGTCAGCGACGATAAATCGCCACGTAAAGTCTCGCCTTAGTCCGAGGTCGGGTACTAGAGTGACTACCCAATAGGTCTGGATAATCGTCCCATTGGCTGCATAAAGTTGGTAGCCAATAGGGGTGCAAAATGCTTTATTCAAGAAGCTGCGCGGATAAACGGAGAGGTCTGAACCGGTCTCCACAAGGTAAAACAAACGCGTCGACACGACACTTAATGGTGCATAAGATAATTGAATTATCGCAATTTGATTTGCATATGTTTGCGTCCCTCAAATATGACCAGTGCAGCACTGGGTGCTCCGCAATGCATTAGCGGCGTTAATTTATGCACAAAACTTTCTTACATTCACTTAGCACCGCTTTGAGTAATTGAGAGGAAAAAAAATTAACTCGTAACACGAAAAAAACGCTTTCCTTAAATGATTCCGGGTCACCAGTTTAGCGATTCTGCGGGTGTATGAAATGAAACACTATAGTCTATCAGCTAAAAAATAAGTTAGTTTTCATTGACTCCGTAAGTACCTTCACAAAAGGTTTTTTTACTTTTTAACTATCGCCAGAGAATGTTAACAATGCGTATTAATCGTATGATCGTAGTTAACTGTAATATATTTATGTGCGAATTTCAGGAATTAAAGGAATAGGCAAAAAGTGCTGAATAAGATTAAATATAGTACGGATAAATACAAGTAATAAAGATGATAAACGTAACCGATAACTTTATCGATCACATTCGATTAAGTTCGATATTTAATAATTTAGAGATATTTTATTGTGGCTGTCGCCACATATATATATATATTTCATTAAAATTTCAGGTAGTAGGCAAGTATTATTTTAGGTAATTGTATACATAAAATTCAATTAATATTTAAGTAAATATAGTATTTTATATTAAGGAAATTTTTTAGTCAAATTCAATCAAATTCACATCCATGTCTTCAACATATTTTTTGAAGAATGCATATGTACATACGTATTTGTCCTGCTAGCAACATTTAGTTGCACGATTTAGAAAATACAGAGGTTGCGCCTTCCGCAAACCGCTATTCGCTCTCAGCAAATTTTACAGAATCAGCTGTTTATGCTACGTCACAGAACGCGGTTGGTTTTGTTTGTATGTTTGTAAGCATACAATTGTTTGTACTTAAATTCAATGTTTAAAAGCAATTTTATTTAAAATAAAGTTATTAAACATGAAGTGCGCAGTGTTAAGTGTTAAATCACAGAGTCTATCAATGATACGAGGCTATAAAACTCGCTAAAAGTGATGTGAAAGTGTAGCTGTGCGCACTTGGTAGCAAGTTAAGCTTCTTGTGTCTCCTAATGCTGCAATGCAGTTTTTTTCAAAGCATCCAATCAAACACAGATCATAAATGAAGTTATTTGAATATAAATATGTTGCATAAAGTGCCGAAATCCTAGCAGAACCTAACCTCACATTTTTGTTTGCAATTTCTTCCGATTCTCAGTAAAACCATGTTCGTGACGTTGCACGCATTTTGCTTCACATCATTTTTCGTCGGGAAGGCGCAATCTTGTATTCTATCGTTCTTGGGTTAGTTGTACCGTACTCCAAATTTTCTAAAAATCAAACGTTATAAATTTTGATGAACGTTTTTTTTTATTGTTGGATTATTGTAAAATTTGTATTAAACTTAATACATAAAATTATTTGGGAGAATCACTTACGAGTACTTCTGAATCAAAAGTTTTAGTTATGCGTTTATAATGTGTTTCCTATATTCCTTCTTATTGCTTTTGCTTCAGCTAAATATTGTGATAAAGTTGTGGGGAATTCGTGTTCTTCTAGCGGCTCCAGTACCTCCATTTCCTCCATTTAAATATTAGCGGTGGCCTTAAAATGGATGTAAATATTGTGTAAAGCGCAGCATACGTTAACTATTTGAGCTGTTTTTTCGGCGTATAATGCAATTCCCGTGCACCAAGAATGGAGCTCCATCTGTTCTTCAACACTCCATTAGTTCTTTCAATTATATTGCTGCGTTTTGAATGTGCATTGTTGAACTTAATTTCGGATGAACCTTCCTCTGGAGGCGTATGAGGTGTCAACAGCCACGGTTCCAAAAGATACCCGGCATCACCTTATACATAATACAATTTGACATTTAATGTATTATAAAAGGTGATACTGGAAACGTTACCTAAAATCCAAGATTTTGTATCGCCTCGCACGTATTCGCTTTAAAAAAAAAAACATGTAAATCACTTGAATTCCATATTGTTACGCTTTTACCCTGAAACGCCGATGATTTCCAAAATCCTTCAGGTTCGACCACTGGATTGTTAAATAAAACACGCTCGGATTTCCTTTATGCTAACTTTATTTGTTTACAAATAATTGACAACACTTAACAACGCTATTTAATTCACGCATACTTATACTTGCGTTTAATTACAAACTGAATTATATAACGTTGCCACTGCGTTGTTATACTCCGAGCTGCGTATACTGTGGCAGCTCTAGAATATTATCGATTGTTATCGAAAGTTCTCGGCTGCGATTGTTCTTTTGCGTTTTCTCAAAGTCTCTATCTCTTTCTCTTGCGTCATTCGTGTTTTGGAATATCGTCCCGATCAGACACCCTAACAGTTCCAAATGACGCAAGTCTTTCCAAATGAACCACCTTCATTTTGTTTCTAGGCCTTCCAACTGTATAGATTCGATAAACCACGTCATTTATTTCTGTACGGACCTTCCCAGTTGCACTGCAATTTCGGGGACAACCCTCTATTTCGTTGTGGATTATAGAACAGCACCAAATCTCCTCTTGGAAACGTTCAAAATTCATCGCCTTGTCATAAGTGGCCTTCATCTTATCACTCATAATTTGCGTACGCTGCCTAACAAGATCATGTACTTCTCGCAACTCCTCCTCCAGAATGTTGGACGTTTCCCTACCATTTTTGCGCGCATCACCAGTAACTCCAAACTTCCGAACCCTTGGTAACCGAAGTTCACCGCAGAAAAATACCTTTGCTGGAGTTTTACTCGTCGTTTCGTGTACTGCTGGAACAATGGTATATGGACATCCCAATCTTTCTGATACTGGTCGACTACCTTCCTCAAATGTTCTTCCAAGGCTCGGTTAAATCTCTCTACCATGCTATTTGATTTAGTATGAAATGCCTAGTATCTGGCACATCTCTTGAAATATTGCTGACTCAAAATTTCTTTCTTGGTCGGAGTGCAGTTCTATAGGCACACAATATCTCGCAACCCAATTGTAACTGAATACCTCCGCTATCGTGTTTGCTTCTTGTTTAGGAATCGGGTACACCTTAGGCCACTTGCTAAAGTAATCCATAACCACGAGGGCATACTTATTTCCATGTCTGCTCATTGGAAAAGCTCCAGCTACATTCATCGCAATCCACTCAAATGGCGTTCCAGTGTTATACTGGCTCATTTGACCATGACTTCTATATTTCAGTCCTTTGGCTGCGATGCACTCTTTACAGTTGCCCATCCATTTTTCTATTGATTGCCGACATCCAACCCAATAGAACCTCTGTTTGATTTTGTCCATGGTCTTCGTGATTCCCAAGTGTCCTCCACTCGGTCCATTGTGCAATTCTTTGAGAACATCGGGGAATTCTTGCCCTTTGGACTACTATGAGATTGCGAGAGAATTGACCATTTCCGCCCTCCTAAGTCCTATACATACAGCCGCATATATTGTTTTTAAGCTGTTCCACAGTACCCAATATGCTCTGGCGATTGGACTTTCTGCTGCCAGCATGTCTTCAGTTTCTCTGCCTCCCAGTCCTCTGCTGGTGTTACTGTCGTTAGGCGAACGTCTATTCTGTGTTTCTTAGCCTCAGCTTTGGAGCTGTGCTTACATTCCCGGTTGCAAGTCCGGCGGAACAAAGTCTCAGCATTTCTGTGAGCACTGCCTTTTCGATGCTCTATAGAAAAATCTTCGCTTTGTAATCTCTCAATCCATCGAGCAAGATGTCCTTCTGGATTCTTGAATGTAGTAACCATTTCAGTGCCGCATGAACAGTACGAACTGGGAATCGTTGTCCATAGAGATACATATGGAAATGTTTGGCACACTCTAACAACGCTAGAATTTCTCTCCGGGTTACGTAGTAGTTCTTTTCTGGTGGTTCCTGTCCGGCTATATAAGGCCACCACCATCTCTTGTCCATCAATTACCTGCTACAATACACCTCCTATCGCATATCCACTAGCATCTGTTTCCAAAACAATAGTTGACCCTGGAACCGGGTATGCTAGCATTAGTGCAGTGCACAGCCGTTCCTTCAGAGCCTCGAAAGCTTCCTCCTGTTCTTTATTCCATTCGAAGGCTCTGTTTTTCCTCGTAAGTTCATGTAGGCTATTAGGATCACTAGCGAAGTTAGGCACAAAGCGACGGCAATAAGTGCACAGTCCCAAAAAAATTCGTAGCTCGTGCAAATTTCCCGGCGTTGGCCAATTTTTGAGTGGTTTTATCTATTCCTCTGCAGTATACACACCCTCTGTAGTCATTTTGTGTCCAAGATAATTTACTACCTTCTTAAACAACGAGCACTTCTTTGGACTTAGCTTAAGACAAGCGTCAGTTATCCTCTGGAAAACCTATTTCAAGTTACTCAGGTGTTCTTCCAAGTCCTTACCCAATACAGTTATATCATCCAGATACACCACGCACGTATTCCAATGCAATCCTTTGAGCACGTGATCCATGAGTCTTTCAAAAGTAGCATGAGCGTTGCACAATCCAAAAGGCATAACCGTTAATTGCCACAAACCATCTCCAACACAGAATTCCGCCTTTTCCTTGTCTTTTCCATTTACCTCTACTTGCTAATAGCCGCTTTTCAACCTTGAGAACCAGTTTGTTCCAGACAATGAATTCAGAGTAGCTGTCTTTCTTTGTAACATCATTTAACTTCCGGTAATCCACGCAGAATTGAATCTGACCGTCTTTCTTCTTCACAAATACTACCGGTCAACTCCTTGGACTCGCTGATGGTTCAATCTCACCACTTTTGTCCATTTCTTTTATAGTTTCTCGCTTGGCTAGTCGAACACTCTGTGAAGCTTGACGAATCGGCCTTGAATCCCCAGTATCTATTCGGTGTTTCACCAGACTCGTCCTGCCAGGTTTGTTACCATCTTTGTCGAATATCCTGGAATATTTACGGAGAAGCTCTTCTGCCTTATACCGGTACCTTTCCTCTAATCTTTCTCTCCATGCACTGATGTCTACCGCCATCCTGTTTTCGCTTAAGAAGTCGCTTCTAGGTCGTTCAGGCTGAGGTCGCTGCTATACAGGAGACGGTAGACTACCTAAGAACAGAAGAGATTGAATTTCCGACAGTCAAACAGCACTAAAGGCACTTGATTCGGTCAACTGTAATTGTAAAACGGCAGCAAACTGTCGCAAATCTCTAAACGATTTGGCGGAGCAGTTTGCTCTTTACTTGGTATTGGTGCCAGGGCACAGCAACATACCAGGCAACGAAACAGCGGATGAGCTTGCAAGAAGGGGGACATCCACTCCGCTTTCATCACGCTGGAAGGGTTTAGGTATGCCGCTCGCTACATGCAAGCTCTTTCTAAGGGACTCAACCCTTAAGGAAGCAGGGGACCGTTGGAAAAACAGAAATACCTGTATCAAGTCCAAGCTCTTGTGGCCGGAGTGGGACGTCAAGCGATCATGCTGAGCAGAGAAAACCTGTCCCTAGCTTTAGGAATCATAACAGGTAATATACTAATCGGCAGACACGCAGAGAGACTAGGTGTTCTCAGAAATGACTTCTGCAGAAGCTGCAGAAATGAAGAATAGCCTGAAACCGTGAGGCATCTTCTATGTGAATGTCCTGCACTATGGGCTAGAAGAAGTAAATTCTTGGGATCAGAGTTCTTCGGAGACCTTAGCGATCTGGCCAAAGTAGAGATTCGCAAGCTATTAAAATTCACAGTTTCCACATGTTGGTTCGAGTAGGGGGATTTTTCAAATCCGCGTGGGGCCACAATGGGCATAAAGAAGGCCTAGGTGTGCTCGCGCGATCGCAAGCAGTCAATTTTAACTTAACCTAACCTAACATGGTCCCTCGTACGGTGGTGAGAATAAAGGTCTTATAAGGTCGTTGCGGACCAGGACGTGTGTGCACGTGTGAAGATTCCTGTAAATAAAAACGGATTGCTTTCCGTAACGCGACATTTCAGACGGTGCCAACGTGTTAAAATGATTTTTTAGGATACTTAGTAAACTATGCTGTGAAATTCGTTTCTGTGACGGCGTAAGGAGTTCGCCTGATAGACGTATCGGCTCGCCATAGACCAGTTCTGCAGGTGTTGCGCCAATATCTTATTTCCAAGCAGCTCGCAATCCTAGCAACACGGCTGGTAAAGCATCGTACCATGACTCATTATGGCACAGGAGCGCTGCTTTCAATTGCCAGTAAAGACGTTCAACAAGCCCATTTGCTCGCGGGTGGAATGCTGTCGTGCGCAAATGCTTGATTCCGAATAATTCGGTGAGAGTTCGAAATAAGGCTGATTCGAACTGACCTCCCTGGTCAGAGGTGATACGTTTGGGCACACCGTACCGTGCGATCCAATGATGAATTAAAGCACGTGCCACACATTCGGTTGTGCCATTTTCAAGTGGGATTGCTTCTGGAAATCTTATAAAGCGATCGATAATGGTGAGACACCGCTTGCAGCCTTTTGACACTGGCAGTGTCACGTAGTCGATATGGATGTGCTCGAATCGTTCGGAAGGCGGTTGAAAGTTTGCGATCGGTGATGTAACATGTCGTTGCACCTTGTTCCTCTGACAATCGATGCAGGCTTTCGCCCATTCTCGACAATCCTTATTTATGGACGGCCAAACATACCGTTTTATTACCAGCTTTTGCGATGCTTGGACGCCAGGATATGCACGTGAATGAAGCGAAGCAAAAACTTTCTTCCTGAGTTGCGCCGGCACGTATGGGCGAACTTTACCAGTCGTGATGTCGCAATACACTACCGGGCCGTTTTCAAGTTGAATGGATTTCAAATTCAAAGCTCTAGTATTGTTTAGAAGCTGGTGTAATTCTCTATCATCTTTTTGAGCTTCGGCAAGTTCCTGAGGCGTAATTGGCATTGCGATTGCAGCGAGGCATGATAACATGTCAGCGACAATGTTTTGGTTGCCCGCTATGTGGCGAATATCGATCGTAAATTGACCGATAAAGCCGAGTCTTCGAATCTATCAGGGCGATGCTCGTTCTGTTCGTTGCTGGAATGCGTGCTGTAAAGGCTTGTGATCGGTAAGGATCCTGATGTGCCTACCTTGAAAAATGTGGTGAAAGTGTTTGACAGCATCGTATATCGCGGTCGTACGTTGAAAGCTTACGAATGGATGTCGTCAATTTTCGGCTGAAGAATGCCATCGGTTGCCATTCCTTGTTCACTCGTTGTTGAAGGACGGCTCCGATTCCGTATTCGGACGCGTCTGTAAAAACGGCCCATTCCGCGGATGTTGTTCGGATAGCATAGCACAGCGTCATCAAGAGCCCGTTTGGCGGAATCGAATGCATGTTGCAGTTCTGCTGTTCAGTGAACCAGGTGAGATCCCTTCACCTTAGAACCTTCAAAATCTTTGTTCAAGGGCGATATAACTTCTGCAGCGTTCCTGATGAACTTTCTGTAAAAGTTTATTGTGCCGAGAAATCCACGTAATGGTTTGATAGTTTTCGGTGGTTCCATCTTGATGATGGCCTCGACTTTGTACAGGAGTGGTCCTATTCCATTTTCATTGATGAGATGGCCCAGGAACTTGACTTCTGATTGGGCGATTTGACAATTTGGTAGATTAGTAACTAGTCCGTAGTCTCGAAATCGTTGAAACAAAATTCGAAAATGTTCTAAATGCTCATTTTCGTCTTTGGATGCAACGAGAATATCGTCAATATATGGAAAAACAAAGTTTAAATCTCATGTGATGTCATCGATAAACCTCAGGAAGGTTTGGGCAGCATTCCTGAGTTCAAAAGTCATAAACATGAACTCAAATAGCCCAAAAGGTGTTATAATTGCCGTTTTTGGCACATCTTCTGGTGCTACGAGAGTCTGTAGAAATGCGCGGACTAGATCGAAGACAGAGTAAATTTTCTTTCGTGCAAATTAGCGGCGAAGTCTTCAATGTAGCGCAGAGAATAGTTATCTGGTATTGTCCGAGCATTTAAAGGACGGTAATCACCACACGGTCTCCATTCACCGGACTTCTTCTACACAAGGTGCAGTGCCGAAGACCAGCAACTATCGGAGGGTCGACAGACACCGAGTTCTATCAGTTTTTTGAATTTATCTTGTGCGATCTTAAGTTTTTGTGGGCAAAGACGACGGGCTTTACATTTTATAGGCGGACCGTCAGTTGTCTTGATGTGATGCATCGTTGAGCGTTTTTTGGTCTTGGAGTAAGTGCTATCAGGTCGAGTGATATATTCATACTCACGTAGCAGTCTGATATAAATGGAATCTCCGCTGATCGCCTTGATGGAATCGGTAGAGTTACTAACCAAATTTGTGATTCCGTCACGTAAACATTTACGCTTTAAATCGACTAGCAAGTCAAAATAACTAAGAAAGTCGTCGCCAATAATTGGTTTTGTGACGTCAGCGACGATAAATCGCCACGTAAAGTCTCGTCTTAGTCCGAGGTCGGGTACTAGAGTGACTACCCAATAGGTCTGGATAATCGTCCCATTGGCTGCATAAAGTTGGTAGCCAATAGGGGTGCAAAATGCTTTATTCAAGAAGCTGCGCGGATAAACGGAGAGGTCTGAACCGGTCTCCACAAGGTAAAATAAACGCGTCGACACGACACTTAATGGTGCATAAGATAATTGAATTATCGCAATTTGATTTGCATATGTTTGCGTCCCTCAAATATGACCAGTGCAGCACTGGGTGCTCCGCAATGCACTAGCGGCGTTAATTTATGCACAAAACTTTCTTACATTCACTTAGCACCGCTTTGAGTAATTGAGAGGATAAAAAATTAACTCGTAACACGAAAAAAACGCTTTCCTTAAAAGGAATCACGTCGGGGTCACCAGTTTAGCGATTCTGCGGGTGTATGAAATGAAACACTATAGTCTATCAGCTAAAAAATAAGTTAGTTTTCATTGACTCCGTAAGTACCTTCACAAAAGGTTTTTTTACTTTTTAACTATCGCCAGAGAATGTTAACAATGCGTATTAATCGTATGATCGTAGTTAACTGTAATATATTTATGTGCGAATTTCAGGAATTAAAGGAATAGGCAAAAAGTGCTGAATAAGATTAAATATAGTACGGATAAATACAAGTAATAAAGATGATAAACGTAACCGATAACTTTATCGATCACATTCGATTAAGTTCGATATTTAATAATTTAGAGATATTTTATTGTGGCTGTCGCCACATATATATATATATTTCATTAAAAATTCAGGTAGTAGGCAAGTATTATTTTAGGTAATTGTATACATAAAATTCAATTAATATTTAAGTAAATATAGTATTTTATATTAAAAGAAATTTTTTAGTCAAATTCAATCAAATTCACATCCATGTCTTCAACCTATTTTTTGAAGAATGCATATGTACATACGTATTTGTTGCTAGCAGGTTAGTTGTACCGTACTCCAAATTTTCTAAAAATCAAACGTTAAAAATTGTGATGAACGTTTTTTTTTTATTGTTGGATTATTGTAAAATTTGTATTAAACTTAAAACATAAAATTATTTGGGAGAATCACTTACGAGTACTTCTGAATCAAAAGTTTTAGTTATGCGTTTATAATGTGTTTCCTATATTCCTTCTTATTGCTTTTGCTTCAGCTAAATATTGTGATAAAGTTGTTGGGAATTCGTGATCTTCTAGCGGCTCCAGTACCTCCATTTCCTCCATTTAAATATTAGCGGTGGCCTTAAAATGGATGTAAATATTGTGTAAAGCGCAGCATACGTTAACTATTTGAGCTGTTTTTTCGGCGTATAATGCAATTCCCGTGCACCAAGAATGGAGCTCCATCTGTTCTTCAACACTCCATTAGTTCTTTCAATTATATTGCTGCGTTTTGAATGTGCATTGTTGAACTTAATTTCGGATGAACCTTCCTCTGGAGGCGTATGAGGTGTCAACAGCCACGGTTCCAAAAGATACCCGGCATCACCTTATACATAATACAATTTGACATTTAATGTATTATAAAAGGTGATACTGGAAACGTTACCTAATATCCAAGATTTTGTATCGCCTCGCACGTATTCGCTTTAAAAAAAAAACATGTAAATCAATTGAATTCCATATTGTTACGCTTTTACCCTGAAACGCCGATGATTTCCAAAATCCTTCAGGTTCGACCACTGGATTGTTAAATAAAACACGCTCGGATTTCCTTTATGCTAACTTTATTTGTTTACAAATAATTGACAACACTTAACAACGCTATTTAATTCACGCATACTTATACTTGCGCACTCGCAACTCTAAAAATCTTAACTTATGGCATTACAACTTCACTCTTAAAAGTTTAATTACAAACTGAATTATATAACGTTGGCACTGCGTTGTTATACTCCGAGCTGTGTATACTGTGGCAGCTCTAGAATATTATCGATTGTTATCGAAAGTTCTCGGCTGCGATTGTTCTTTTGCGTTTTCTCAAAGTCTCTATCTCTTTCTCTTGCGTCATTCGTGTTTTGGAATATCGTCCCGATCAGACACACTAACAGTTCCAAATGACGCAAGTCTTTCCAAATGAACCTCCTTCATTTTGTTTCTAGGCCTTCCAACTGTATAGATTCGATAAACCACGTCATTTATTTCTGTACGGACCTTCCCAGTTGCACTGCAATTTCGGGGACAACCCTCTCTTTCGTTGTGGATTATAGAACAGCACCAAATCTCCTCTTGGAAACGTTCAAAATTCATCGCCTTGTCATAAGTGGCCTTCATCTTATCACTCATAATTTGCGTACGCTGCCTAACAAGATCATGTACTTCTCGCAACTCCTCCTCCAGAATGTTGGACGTTTCCCTACCATTTTTGCGCGCATCACCAGTAACTCCAAACTTCCGAACCCTTGGTAACCGAAGTTCACCGCAGAAAAATACCTTTGCTGGAGTTTTACTCGTCGTTTCGTGTACTGCTGGAACAATGGTATATGGACATCCCAATCTTTCTGATACTTGTCGACTACCTTCCTCAAATGTTCTTCCAAGGTTCGGTTAAATCTCTCTTTCATGCTATTTGATTTAGTATGAATGCCTAGTATCTGGCACATCTCTTGAAATATTGCTGACTCAAAATTTCTTTCTTGGTCGGAGTGCAGTTCTATAGGCACACAATATCTCGCAACCCAATTGTAACTGAATACCTCCGCTATCGTGTTTGCTTCTTGTTTAGGAATCGGGTACACCTTAGGCCACTTGCTAAAGTAATCCATAACCACGAGGGCATACTTATTTCCATGTCTGCTCATTGGAAAAGCTCCAGCTACATTCATCGCAATCCGCTCAAATGGCGCTCCAGTGTTATACTGGCTCATTTGACCATGACTTCTATATTTCAGTCCTTTGGCTGCGATGCACTCTTTACAGTTGCCCATCCATTTTTCTATTGATTGCCGACATCCAACCCAATAGAACCTCTGTTTGATTTTTTCCATGGTCTTCGTGATTCCCAAGTGTCCTCCTCTCGGTCCATTGTGCAATTCTTTGAGAACATCGGGGAATTCTCGCCCTTTGGACTACTATGAGATTGCGAGAGAATTGACCATTCCCGCCCTCCTAAGTCCTATACAAACAGCGGGATATTATTTTAAGCTGTTCCACAGCACCCAATATGCTCTGGCGATTGGACTTTCTGCTGCCATTTGCTCTTTGGTTGGATGTGTGTTCATCTCCAGCCCATAAATCCGAAGTTCCAAATTCCGATCTTCCTGCCAGCATGTCTTCAGTTTCTCTGCCTCCCAGTCCTCTGCTGGTGTTACTGTCGTTAGCCGAACGTCTATTCTGTGTTTTTTAGCCTCAGCTTTGGAGCAGTCTTACATTCCCGGTTGCAAGTCCGGCGGAACAAAGTCTCAGCATTTCTGTGAGCACTGCCTTTTCGATGCTCTATAGAAAAATCTTCGCTTTGTTATCTCTCAATCCTTCGAGCAAGATGTCCTTCTGGATTCTTGAATTGTAGTAACCATTTCAGTGCCGCATGAACAGTACGAACTCGGAATCGTTGTCCATACAGATACATATGGAAATGTTTGGCACACTCTAACAACGCTAGAATTTCTCTCCGGGTTACGTAGTAGTTCTTTTCTGGTAGTTCCTGTCCGGCTATATAAGGCCACCACCATCTCTTGTCCATCAATTACCTGCTACAATACACCTCCTATCGCATATCCGCTAGCATCTGTTTCCAAAACAATAGTTGACCCTGGAACCGGGTATGCTAGCATTAGTGCAGTGCACAGCCGTTCCTTCAGAGCCTCGAAAGCTTCCTCCTGTTCTTTATTCCATTCGAAGGCTCTGTTTTTCCTCGTAAGTTCATGTAGGCTATTAGGATCACTAGCGAAGTTAGGCACAAAGCGACGGCAATAAGTGCACAGTCCCAAAAAAATTCGTAGCTCGTGCAAATTTCCCGACTTTGGCCAATTTTTTACTGCTTTTATCTATTCCTGTGCAGTATACACACCCTCTGTAGTCATTTTGTGTCCAAGATAATTTACTACCTTCTTAAACAACGAGCACTTCTTTGGACTTAACTTAAGACAAGCGTCAGTTATCCTCTGGAAAACCTATTTCAAGTTACTCAGGTGTTCCTCCAAGTCCTTACCCAATACAATTATATCATCCAGATACACCACGCGCGTATTCCAATGCAATCCTTTGAGCACGTGATCCATGAGTCTTTCAAAAGTAGCAGGAGCGTTGCACAATCCAAAAGGCATAACCGTTAATTGCCACAAACCATCTCCAACACTGAAGGCCGCCTTCTCCTTGTCTTTTCCATTTACCTCTACTTGCTAATAGCCGCTTTTCAACCTTGAGAACCAGTTTGTCCCAGACAATGAATTCAGAGTAGCTGTCTTTCTTTGTAACATCATTTAACTTCCGGTAATCCACGCAGAATTGCATCTGACCGTCTTTCTTCTTCACAAATACTACCGGTGAACTCCTTGGACTCGCTGATGGTTCAATCTCACCACTTTTGCCCATTTCTTTTATAGTTTCTCGCTTGGCTAGTCGAACACTCTGTGAAGCTTGACGAATCGGCCTTGAATCCCCAGTATCTATTCGGTGTTTCACCAGACTCGTCCTGCCAGGTTTGTTACTATCTTTGTCGAATATCCTGGAATATTTACGGAGAAGCTCTTCTGCCTTATACCGGTACCTTTCCTCTAATCTTTCTCTCCATGCACTGATGTCTACCGCCATCCTGTTTTCGCTTAAGAAGTCGCTTCTAGGTCGTTCAGGCTGAGGTCGCTGCTATACAGGAGAAGGTAGACTACCTAAGAACAGAAGAGGTTGAATTTAAAGATATCTTCATTTTTTCCGACAGTCAAGCAGCACTAAAGGCACTTGATTCGGTCAACTGTAATTGTAAAACGGCAGCAAACTGTCGCAAATCTCTAAACGATATGGCGGAGCAGTTTGCTCTCTACTTAGTATTGGTGCCAGGGCACAGCAACATACCAGGCAACGAAACAGCGGATGAGCTTGCAAGAAGGGGGACATCCACTCCGCTTTCATCACGCTGGAAGGGTTTAGGTATGCCGCTCGCTACATGCAAGCTCTTTCTAAGGGACTCAACCCTTAAGGAAGCAGGGGACCGTTGGAAAAACAGAAATACCTGTATCACGTCCAAGCTCTTGTGGCCGGAGTGGGACGTCAAGCGATCATGCTGAGCAGAGAAAACCTGTCCCTACCTTTAGGAATCATAACAGGTAATATACTAATCGGCAGACACGCAGAGAGACTAGGTGTTCCCAGCAATGACTTCTGCAGAAGCTGCAGAAATGAAGAAGAGCCTGAAACCGTGAGGCATCTTCTATGTGAATGTCCTGCACTATGGGCTAGAAGAAGTAAATTCTTGGGATCAGAGTTCTTCGGAGACCTTAGCGATCTGGCCAAAGTAGAGATTCGCAAGCTATTAAAATTCACAGTTTCCACATGTTGGTTCGAGTAGGGGGATTTTTCAAATCCGCGTGGGGCCACAATGGGCATAAAGAAGGCCTAGGTGTGCTCGAGCGATCGCAAGCAGTCACTTTAACCTAACCTAACCTAACATGGTCCCTCGTACGGTGGTGAGAATGAAGGTCTTATAAGGTCGTTGCGGACCAGGACGTGTGTGCACGTGTGAAGATTCCTGTAAATAAAAACGGATTGCTTTCCGTAACGCGACATTTCAGACGGTGCCAACGTGTTAAAATGATTTTTTAGGATACTTAGTAAACTATGCTGCGAAATTCGTTTCTGTGACGGCGTAAGGAGTTCGCCTGATAGACGTAATGCCTCGCCGTAGACCAGTTCTGCAGGTGTTGCGCCAATATCTTATTTCCAAGCAGCTCGCAATCCTAGCAACACGGCTGGTAAAGCATCGTACCATGACTCATTATGGCACAGGAGCGCTGCTTTCAATTGCCAGTAAAGACGTTCAACAAGCCCATTTGCTCGCGGGTGGAATGCTGTCGTGCGCAAATGCTTGATTCCGAATAATTCGGTGAGAGTTCGAAATAAGGCTGATTCGAACTGACCTCCCTGGTCAGAGGTAATACGTTTGGGCACACCGTACCGTGCGATCCAATGATGAATTAAAGCACGTGCCACACATTCGGTTGTGCCATTTTCAAGTGGGATTGCTTCTGGAAATCTTATAAAGCGATCGATAATGGTGAGACACCGCTTGCAGCCTTTTGACACTGGCAGTGTCACGTAGTCGATATGGATGTGCTCGAATCGTTCGGAAGGCGGTTGAAAGTTTGCGATCGGTGATGTAACATGTCGTTGCACCTTGTTCCTCTGACAATCGATGCAGGCTTTCGCCCATTCTCGACAATCCTTATTTATGGACGGCCAAACATACCGTTTTATTACCAGCTTTTGCGATGCTTGGACGCCAGGATATGCACGTGAATGAAGCGAAGCAAAAACTTTCTTCCTGAGTTGCGCCGGCACGTATGGGCGAACTTTACCAGTCGTGATGTCGCAATACACTACCGGGCCGTTTTCAAGTTGAATGGATTTCAAATTCAAAGCTCTAGTATTGTTTAGAAGCTGGTGTAATTCTCTATCATCTTTTTGAGCTTCGGCAAGTTCCTGAGGCGTAATTGGCATTGCGATTGCAGCGAGGCATGATAACATGTCAGCGACAATGTTTTGGTTGCCCGCTATGTGGCGAATATCGATCGTAAATTGACCGATAAAGTCGAGTCTTCGAATCTGTCAGGGCGATGCTCGTTCTGTTCGTTGCTGGAATGCGTGCTGTAAAGGCTTGTGATCGGTAAGGATCCTGATGTGCCTACCTTGAAAAATGTGGTGAAAGTGTTTGACAGCATCGTATATCGCGGTCGTACGTTGAAAGCTTACGAATGGATGTCGTCAATTTTCGGCTGAAGAATGCCATCGGTTGCCATTCCTTGTTCACTCGTTGTTGAAGGACGGCTCCGATTCCGTATTCGGACGCGTCTGTAAAAACGGCCCATTCCGCGGATGTTGTTCGGATAGCATAGCACAGCGTCATCAAGAGCCCGTTTGGCGGAATCGAATGCATGTTGCAGTTCTGCTGTTCAGTGAACCAGGTGAGATCCCTTCACCTTAGAACCTTCAAAATCTTTGTTCAAGGGCGATATAACTTCTGCAGCGTTCCTGATGAACTTTCTGTAAAAGTTTATTGTGCCGAGAAATCAACGTAATGGTTTGATAGTTTTCGGTGGTTCCATCTTGATGATGGCCTCGACTTTGTACAGGAGTGGTCCTATTCCATTTTCATTGATGAGATGGCCCAGGAACTTGACTTCTGATTGGGCGATTTGACAATTTGGTAGATTAGTAACAAGTCCGTTGTCTCGAAATCGTTGAAACAAAATTCGAAGATGTTCTAAATGCTCATTTTCGTCTTTGGATGCAACGAGAATATCGTCAATATATGGAAAAACAAAGTTTAAGTCTCATGTGATGTCATCGATAAACCTCAGGAAGGTTTGGGCAGCATTCCTGAGTTCAAAAGTCATAAACATGAACTCAAATAGCCCAAAAGGTGTTATAATTGCCGTTTTTGGCACATCTTCTGGTGCTACGAGAGTCTGTAGAAATGCGCGGACTAGATCGAAGACAGAGTAAATTTTCTTTCGTGCAAATTCGCGGCGAAGTCTTCAATGTAGCGCAGAGAATAGTTATCTGGTATTGTCCGAGCATTTAAAGGACGGTAATCACCACACGGTCTCCATTCACCGGACTTCTTCTACACAAGGTGCAGTGCCGAAGACCAGCAACTATCGGAGGGTCGACAGACACCGAGTTCTATCAGTTTTTTGAATTTATCTTGTGCGATCTTAAGTTTTTGTGGGCAAAGACGACGGGCTTTACATTTTATAGGCGGACCGTCAGTTGTCTTGATGTGATGCATCGTTGAGCGTTTTTTGGTCTTGGAGTAAGTGCTATCAGGCCGAGTGATATATTCATACTCACGTAGCAGTCTGATATAAATGGAATCTCCGCTGATCGCCTTGATGGAATCGGTAGAGTTACTAACCAAATTTGTGATTCCGTCACGTAAACATTTACGCTTTAAATCGACTAGCAAGTCAAAATAACTAAGAAAGTCGTTGCCAATAATTGGTTTTGTGACGTCAGCGACGATAAATCGCCACGTAAAGTCTCGTCTTAGTCCGAGGTCGGGTACTAGAGTGACTACCCAATAGGTCTGGATAATCGTCCCATTGGCTGCATAAAGTTGGTAGCCAATAGGGGTGCAAAATGCTTTATTCAAGAAGCTGCGCGGATAAACGGAGAGGTCTGAACCGGTCTCCACAAGGTAAAACAAACGCGTCGACACGACACTTAATGGTGCATAAGATAATTGAATTATCGCAATTTGATTTGCATATGTTTGCGTCCCTCAAATATGACCAGTGCAGCACTGGGTGCTCCGCAATGCACTAGCGGCGTTAATTTATGCACAAAACTTTCTTACATTCACTTAGCACCGCTTTGAGTAATTGAGAGGAAAAAAAATTAACTCGTAACACGAAAAAAACGCTTTCCTTAAAAGGAATCACGTCGGGGTCACCAGTTTAGCGATTCTGCGGGTGTATGAAATGAAACACTATAGTCTATCAGCTAAAAAATAAGTTAGTTTTCATTGACTCCGTAAGTACCTTCACAAAAGGTTTTTTTACTTTTTAACTATCGCCAGAGAATGTTAACAATGCGTATTAATCGTATGATCGTAGTTAACTGTAATATATGTATGTGCGAATTTCAGGAATTAAAGGTATAGGCAAAAAGTGCTGAATAAGATTAAATATAGTACGGATAAATACAAGTAATAAAGATGATAAACGTAACCGATAACTTTATCGATCACATTCGATTAAGTTCGATATTTAATAATTTAGAGATATTTTATTGTGGCTGTCGCCACATATTAGAGGGATGCACAAGCACTATAAAAGCGTCAATACAAAACATCGAACTCATTTCAAATACTGTCGTTCAATTTCATTGGCTTTACAAAACAGAGCATCGATCATGAAAACGTTTTGTATGACACGAACAACAAAATCAAAACACAGCAAATACAAACTGAAGTAAATCCATACTGAAGTAAATACAAACTGAAGCAGCGCCACGCTGTACTGCTTACTGCAAATAAATATGTGGCAATTTTATGTAAAATATTTAAATTTTCTGAAACTAAATTCTTTAAGTAAGTAAAAGCTTAGGAAATGAAAATTCATTTGTTGATCCCTTTTAACCAATAATAATTAATTTTTTATTTAGTTCTTGCCTTTGTATACATTTAAAAATTAATACTTCATTCGACTTTTATTTTTTGTACAAAAAAATATTTGACGGCACTCGCTGTTCTTACTTTGATTTGCCTTTGTCTTTGCTTCATTTCATAGTTTTGCATTCATACAAACACTTCCTTAGCAATACCCAAAGCCGCTTCGTGTGCGTGAAGTGTTTGATTTTTAGACTTGCTTCATACGAAATACTTTTGTTTTCGTAGCAAAACTGCACTGAAATTCAGTAGTTGGAAGTACTGTACAGCAAGAGACGACGACGGCAAGACGTTTTGCGCAGCCCTCTACCACATATATATATATATTTCATTAAAAATTCAGGTAGTAGGCAAGTATTATTTTAGGTAATTGTATACATAAAATTCAATTAATATTTAAGTAAATATAGTATTTTATATTAAAAGAAATTTTTTAGTCAAATTCAATCAAATTCACATCCATGTCTTCAACCTATTTTTTGAAGAATGCATATGTACATACGTATTTGTTCTTCAACACTCCATTAGTTCTTTCAATTATATTGCTGCGTTTTGAATGTGCATTGTTGAACTTAAATTCGGATGAACCTTCCTCTGGAGGCGTATGAGGTGTCAACAGCCACGGTTCCAAAAGATACCCGGCATCACCTTATACATAATACAATTTGACATTTAATGTATTATAAAAGGTGATACTGGAAACGTTACCTAATATCCAAGATTTTGTATCGCCTCGCACGTATTCGCTTTAAAAAAAAAAACATGTAAATCAATTGAATTCCATATTGTTACGCTTTTACCCTGACAACCCTCTCTTTCGTTGTGGATTATAGAACAGCACCAAATCTCCTCTTGGAAACGTTCAAAATTCATCGCCTTGTCATAAGTGGCCTTCATCTTATCACTCATAATTTGCGTACGCTGCCTAACAAGATCATGTACTTCTCGCAACTCCTCCTCCAGAATGTTGGACGTTTCCCTACCATTTTTGCGCGCATCACCAGTAACTCCAAACTTCCGAACCCTTGGTAACCGAAGTTCACCGCAGAAAAATACCTTTGCTGGAGTTTTACTCGTCGTTTCGTGTACTGCTGGAACAATGGTATATGGACATCCCAATCTTTCTGATACTTGTCGACTACCTTCCTCAAATGTTCTTCCAAGGTTCGGTTAAATCTCTCTACCATGCTATTTGATTTAGTATGAATGCCTAGTATCTGGCACATCTCTTGAAATATTGCTGACTCAAAATTTCTTTCTTTGTCGGAGTGCAGTTCTATAGGCACACAATATCTCGCAACCCAATTGTAACTGAATACCTCCGCTATCGTGTTTGCTTCTTGTTTAGGAATCGGGTACACCTTAGGCCACTTGCTAAAGTAATCCATAACCACGTGGGCATACTTATTTCCATGTCTGCTCATTGGAAAAGCTCCAGCTACATTCATCGCAATCCGCTCAAATGGCGCTCCAGTGTTATACTGGCTCATTTGACCATGACTTCTATATTTCAGTCCTTTGGCTGCGATGCACTCTTTACAGTTGCCCATCCATTTTTCTATTGATTGCCGACATCCAACCCAATAGAACCTCTGTTTGATTTTTTCCATGGTCTTCGTGATTCCCAAGTGTCCTCCTCTCGGTCCATTGTGCAATTCTTTGAGAACATCGGGGAATTCTTGCCCTTTGGACTACTATGAGATTGCGAGAGAATTGACCATTCCCGCCCTCCTAAGTCCTATACAAACAGCGGGATATTATTTCAAGCTGTTCCACAGCACCCAATATGCTCTGGCGATTGGACTTTCTGCTGCCATTTGCTCTTTGGTTGGATGTGTGTTCATCTCCAGCCCATAAATCCGAAGTTCCAAATTCCGATCTTCCTGCCAGCATGTCTTCAGTTTCTCTGCCTCCCAGTCCTCTGCTGGTGTTACTGTCGTTAGCCGAACGTCTATTCTGTGTTTTTTAGCCTCAGCTTTGGAGCAGTCTTACATTCCCGGTTGCAAGTCCGGCGGAACAAAGTCTCAGCATTTCTGTGAGCACTGCCTTTTCGATGCTCTATAGAAAAATCTTCGCTTTGTTATCTCTCAATCCTTCGAGCAAGATGTCCTTCTGGATTCTTGAATTGTAGTAACCATTTCAGTGCCGCATGAACAGTACGAACTCGGAATCGTTGTCCATACAGATACATATGGAAATGTTTGGCACACTCTAACAACGCTAGAATTTCTCTCCGGGTTACGTAGTAGTTCTTTTCTGGTAGTTCCTGTCCGGCTATATAAGGCCACCACCATCTCTTGTCCATCAATTACCTGCTACAATACACCTCCTATCGCATATCCGCTAGCATCTGTTTCCAAAACAATAGTTGACCCTGGAACCGGGTATGCTAGCATTAGTGCAGTGCACAGCCGTTCCTTCAGAGCCTCGAAAGCTTCCTCCTGTTCTTTATTCCATTCGAAGGCTCTGTTTTTCCTCGTAAGTTCATGTAGGCTATTAGGATCACTAGCGAAGTTAGGCACAAAGCGACGGCAATAAGTGCACAGTCCCAAAAAAATTCGTAGCTCGTGCAAATTTCCCGACTTTGGCCAATTTTTTACTGCTTTTATCTATTCCTCTGCAGTATACACACCCTCTGTAGTCATTTTGTGTCCAAGATAATTTACTACCTTCTTAAACAACGAGCACTTCTTTGGACTTAGCTTAAGACAAGCGTCAGTTATCCTCTGGAAAACCTATTTCAAGTTACTCAGGTGTTCCTCCAAGTCCTTACCCAATACAATTATATCATCCAGATACACCACGCGCGTATTCCAATGCAATCCTTTGAGCACGTGATCCATGAGTCTTTCAAAAGTAGCAGGAGCGTTGCACAATCCAAAAGGCATAACCGTTAATTGCCACAAACCATCTCCAACACTGAAGGCCGCCTTCTCCTTGTCTTTTCCATTTACCTCTTGCTAATAGCGCTTTTCAACCTTGAGAACCAGTTTGTCCCAGACAATGAATTCAGAGTAGCTGTCTTTCTTTGTAACATCATTTAACTTCCGGTAATCCACGCAGAATTGCATCTGACCGTCTTTCTTCTTCACAAATATTACCGGTGAACTCCTTGGACTCGCTGATGGTTCAATCTCACCAATTTTGCCCATTTCTTTTATAGTTTCTCGCTTGGCTAGTCGAACACTCTGTGAAGCTTGACGAATCGGCCTTGAATCCCCAGTATCTATTCGGTGTTTCACCAGACTCGTCCTGCCAGGTTTGTTACTATCTTTGTCGAATATCCTGGAATATTTACGGAGAAGCTCTTCTGCCTTATACCGGTACCTTTCCTCTAATCTTTCTCTCCATGCACTGATGTCTACCGCCATCCTGTTTTCGCTTAAGAAGTCGCTTCTAGGTCGTTCAGGCTGAGGTCGCTGCTATACAGGAGAAGGTAGACTACCTAAGAACAGAAGAGGTTGAATTTAAAGATATCTTCATTTTTTCCGACAGTCAAGCAGCACTAAAGGCACTTGATTCGGTCAACTGTAATTGTAAAACGGCAGCAAACTGTCGCAAATCTCTAAACGATATGGCGGAGCAGTTTGCTCTCTACTTAGTATTGGTGCCAGGGCACAGCAACATACCAGGCAACGAAACAGCGGATGAGCTTGCAAGAAGGGGGACATCCACTCCGCTTTCATCACGCTGGAAGGGTTTAGGTATGCCGCTCGCTACATGCAAGCTCTTTCTAAGGGACTCAACCCTTAAGGAAGCAGGGGACCGTTGGAAAAACAGAAATACCTGTATCAAGTCCAAGCTCTTGTGGCCGGAGTGGGACGTCAAGCGATCATGCTGAGCAGAGAAAACCTGTCCCTAGCTTTAGGAATCATAACAGGTCATATACTAATCGGCAGACACGCAGAGAGACTAGGTGTTCCCAGCAATGACTTCTGCAGAAGCTGCAGAAATGAAGAAGAGCCTGAAACCGTGAGGCATCTTCTATGTGAATGTCCTGCACTATGGGCTAGAAGAAGTAAATTCTTGGGATCAGAGTTCTTCGGAGACCTTAGCGATCTGGCCAAAGTAGAGATTCGCAAGCTATTAAAATTCACAGTTTCCACATGTTGGTTCGAGTAGGGGGATTTTTCAAATCCGCGTGGGGCCACAATGGGCATAAAGAAGGCCTAGGTGTGCTCGAGCGATCGCAAGCAGTCACTTTAACCTAACCTAACCTAACATGGTCCCTCGTACGGTGGTGAGAATGAAGGTCTTATAAGGTCGTTGCGGACCAGGACGTGTGTGCACGTGTGAAGATTCCTGTAAATAAAAACGGATTGCTTTCCGTAACGCGACATTTCAGACGGTGCCAACGTGTTAAAATGATTTTTTAGGATACTTAGTAAACTATGCTGCGAAATTCGTTTCTGTGACGGCGTAAGGAGTTCGCCTGATAGACGTATCGGCTCGCCATAGACCAGTTCTGCAGGTGTTGCGCCAATATCTTATTTCCAAGCAGCTCGCAATCCTAGCAACACGGCTGGTAAAGCATCGTACCACGACTCATTATGGCACAGGAGCGCTGCTTTCAATTGCCAGTAAAGACGTTCAACAAGCCCATTTGCTCGCGGGTGGAATGCTGTCGTGCGCAAATGCTTGATTCCGAATAATTCGGTGAGAGTTCGAAATAAGGCTGATTCGAACTGACCTCCCTGGTCAGAGGTGATACGTTTGGGCACACCGTACCGTGCGATCCAATGATGAATTAAAGCACGTGCCACACATTCGGTTGTGCCATTTTCAAGTGGGATTGCTTCTGGAAATCTTATAAAGCGATCGATAATGGTGAGACACCGCTTGCAGCCTTTTGACACTGGCAGTGTCACGTAGTCGATATGGATGTGCTCGAATCGTTCGGAAGGCGGTTGAAAGTTTGCGATCGGTGATGTAACATGTCGTTGCACCTTGTTCCTCTGACAATCGATGCAGGCTTTCGCCCATTCTCGACAATCCTTATTTATGGACGGCCAAACATACCGTTTTATTACCAGCTTTTGCGATGCTTGGACGCCAGGATATGCACGTGAATGAAGCGAAGCAAAAACTTTCTTCCTGAGTTGCGCCGGCACGTATGGGCGAACTTTACCAGTCGTGATGTCGCAATACACTACCGGGCCGTTTTCAAGTTGAATGGATTTCAAATTCAAAGCTCTAGTATTGTTTAGAAGCTGGTGTTATTCTCTATCATCTTTTTGAGCTTCGGCAAGTTCCTGAGGCGTAATTGGCATTGCGATTGCAGCGAGGCATGATAACATTCAGCGACAATGTTTTCCTTGCCCGCTATGTGGCGAATATCGATCGTAAATTGACCGATAAAGTCGAGTCTTCGAATCTGCCAGGGCGATGCTCGTTCTGTTCGTTGCTGGAATGCGTGCTGTAAAGGCTTGTGATCGGTAAAAATCGTGATGTGCCTACCTTGAAAAATGTGGTGAAAGTGTTTGACAGCATCGTATATCGCGGTCGTACGTTGAAAGCTTACGAACGGATGGCGTCAATTTTCGGCTGAAGAATGCCATCGGTTGCCATTCCTTGAAGGCTCCGATTCCGTATTCGGACGCGTCTGTAAAAACGGCCCATTCCGCGGATGTTGTTCGGATAGCATAGCACAGCGTCATCAAGAGCCCGTTTGGCGGAATCGAATGCATGTTGCAGTTCTGCTGTTCAGTGAACCAGTTGAGATCCTTTAACGTTAGGACCTTCAAAATCTTTGTTCAAGGGCGATAAAACTTCTGCAGCGTTCCTGATGAACTTTCTGTAAAAGTTTATTGTGCCGAGAAATCCACGTAATGGTTTGATAGTTTTCGGTGGTTCCTTCTTGATGATGGCCTCGACTTTGTCCAGGAGTGGTCTTATTCCATTTTCATTGATGAGATGGCCCAGGAACTTGACTTCTGATTGGGCGATTTGACAATTTGGTACATTAATAACTAGTCCGTAGTCTCGAAATCGTTGAAACAAAATTCGGAGATGTTCTAAATGCTCATTTTCGTCTTTGGATGCAACGAGAATATCGTCAATATATGGAAAAACAAAGTTTAAGTCTCGTGTGATGTCATCGATAAACCTCTGGAAGGTTTGGGCAGCATTCCTGAGTCCAAAAGTCATAAACATGAACTCAAATAGCCCAAAAGGTGTTATAATTGCCGTTTTTGGCACATCTTCTGGTGCTACGAGAATCTGTAGAAATGCGCGGACTAGATCGAAGACAGAGTAAATTTTCTTTCGTGCAAATTAGCGGCAAAGTCTTCAAAGTAGCGCAGAGAATAGTTATCTGGTATTGTCCGAGCATTTAAAGGACGGTAATCACCACACGGTCTCCATTCACCGGACTTCTTCTACACAAGGTGCAGTGCCGAATACCAGCAACTATCGGAAGGTCGACAGACACCGAGTTCTATCAGTTTTTTGAATTTATCTTGTGCGATCTTAAGTTTTTGTGGGCAAAGACGACGGGCTTTACATTTTATAGGCGGACCGTCAGTGGTCTTGATGTGATGAATCGTTGCGCGTTTTTTGGTCTTGGAGTAAGTGCTATCAGGCCGAGTGATATATTCATACTCACGTAGCAGTCTGGTATAAATGGAATCTCCGCTGATCGCCTTGATGGAATCGGTAGAGTTACTAACCAAATTTGTGATTCCGTCACGTAAACATTTACGCTTTAAATCGACTAGCAAGTCAAAATAACTAAGAAAGTCGTCGCCAATAATTGGTTTTGTGACGGCAGCGACGATAAATCGCCACGTAAAGTCTCGCCTTAGTCAGAGGTCGGGTACTAGAGTGACTAACCCATAGGTCTGGATAATCGTCCCATTGGCTGCATAAAGTTGGTAGCCTATCGGGGTGCAAAATACTTTATTCAAGAAGCTGCGCGGATAAACGGAGAGGTCTGAACCGGTCTCCACAAGGTAAAACAAACGCGTCGACACGACACTTAATGGTGCATATGATAATTGAATTATCGCAATTTGATTTGCATATGTTTGCGTCCCTCAAATATGACCAGTGCAGCACTGGGTGCTCCGCAATGCACCAGCGGCGTTAATTTATGCACAAAACTTTCTTACATTCACTTAGCACCGCTTTGAGTAATTGAGAGGAAAAAAAAAATTAACTCGTAACACGAAAAAAAACGCTTTCCTTAAAAGGAATCACGTCGGGGTCACCAGTTTAGCGATTATGCGGGTGTATGAAATGAAACACTATAGTCTATCAGCTAAAAAATAAGTTAGTTTTCATTAACTCGGTAAGTACCTTCACAAAGGTTTTTTTACTTTTTAACTATCGCCAGAGAATGTTAACAATGCGTATTAATCGTATGATCGTAGTTAACTGTAATATATTTATGTGCGAATTTCAGGAATTAAAGGAATAGGCAAAAAGTGCTGAATAAGATTAAATATAGTACGGATAAATACAAGTAATAAAGATGATAAACGTAACCGATAACTTTATCGATCACATTCGATTAAGTTCGATATTTAATAATTTAGAGATATTTTATTGTGGCTGTCGCCACATATATATATAAATTTCATTAAAATTTCAGGTAGTAGGCAAGTATTATTTTAGGTAATGTTATACATAAAATTCAATTAATATTTAAGTAAATATAGTATTTTATATTAAGGAAATTTTTTAGTCAAATTCAATCAAATTCACATCCATGTCTTCAACATATTTTTTGAAGAATGCATATGTACATACGTATTTGTTGCTAGCAGGTTAGTTGTACCGTACTCCAAATTTTCTAAAAATTAAACGTTAAAAATTTTGATGAACGTTTTTTTTTATTTTTGGATTATTGTAAAATTTGTATTAAACTTAAAACATAAAATTATTTGGGAGAATCACTTACGAGTACTTCTGAATCAAAAGTTTTAGTTATGCGTTTATAATGTGTTTCCTATATTCCTTCTTATTGCTTTTACTTCAGCTAAATATTGTGATAAAGTTGTTGGGAATTCGTGTTCTTCTAGCGGCTCCAGTACCTCCATTTCCTCCATTTAAATATTAGCGGTGGCCTTAAAATGGATGTAAATATTGTGTAAAGCGCAGCATACGTTAACTATTTGAGCTGTTTTTTCGGCGTATAATGCAATTCCCGTGCACCAAGAATGGAGCTCCATCTGTTCTTCAACACTCCATTAGTTCTTTGAATTATATTGCTGCGTTTTGAATGTGCATTGTTGAACTTAATTTCGGATGAACCTTCCTCTGGAGGCGTATGAGGTGTCAACAGCCACGGTTCCAAAAGATACCCGGCATCACCTTATACATAATACAATTTGACATTTAATGTATTATAAAAGGTGATAGTGGAAACGTTACCTAAAATCCAAGATTTTGTATCGCCTCGCACGTATTCGCTTTCAAAAAAAGCATGTAAATCACTTGAATTCCATATTGTTACGCTTTTACCCTGAAACGTCGATGATTTCCAAAATCCTTCAGGTTCGACCACTGGATTGTTAAATAAAACACGCTCGGATTTCCTTTATGCTAACTTTATTTGTTTACAAATAATTGACAACACTTAACAACGCTATTTAATTCACGCATACTTGTACTTGCGCACTCGCAACTCTAAAAATCTTAACTTATGGCATTACAACTTCACTCTTAAAAGTTTAATTACAAACTGAATTACATAACGTTGCCACTGCGTTGTTATACTCCGAGCTGCGTATACTGTGGCAGCTCTAGAATATTATCGATTGTTATCGAAAGTTCTCGGCTGCGATTGTTCTTTTGCGTTTTCTCAAAGACTCTTTCTCTTTCTCTTGCGTCATTCGTGTTTTGGAATATCGTCCCGATCAGACACACTAACAGTTCCAAATGACGCAAGTCTTTCCAAATGAACCACCTTCATTTTGTTTCTAGGCCTTCCAACTGTATAGATTCGATACACCAATCATTTATTTCTTGCACTGCAATTTCGGGGACAAACCTTTCTTTCGTTGTGGATTATAGAACTGCACAAAACTCCTCTTGGAAACGTTCAAAATTCATCGCCTTGTCATAAGTGGCCTTCATCTTATCACTCATAATTTGCGTACGCTGCCTAACAAGATCATGTACTTCTCGCAATTCCTCCTCCAGAATGTTGGACGTTTCCCTACCATTTTTGCGCGCATCACCAGTAACTCCAAACTTCAGAACCCTTGGTAACCGAAGTTCACCGCAGAAAATTACTGATATTTGTTGGAACGATTTTCCGTCATCCCTTGTCAAGTTTGGTTTAGAGACAAACCGGTTTCGGCGTTGTGCCATCTTCAGTGTCAAATTTCGTTCTGTACAGTTTATGTCTGTTGTTCCGTATTTATTTCATTTATTTGGTCAATCGTAAATGTTAGCAAATGTTAAGTGTCCTGAATATAGGTACCTAAAGTCTCGCGCGGTTAGAGTCCAAAAATGTATATTTTATCACGAATCTGTCTTTGCGGTAAGAGCAGGTATATAGTCAGTAATTTTAGTCCGTTTAGGTATTGCAGGTTTGTTTTGTATGTTGGTATCTGTCATTTTACCTACGTCTTTGTTTTGTTTTTTGTAAACAAGCCTTAATGGTGCAAATATCGCATCAGAGTTGCTGTTTATTTGTTCGTTTATTATCCTCCCATCAAATGTTTTTTGTTTATATATTTCCATGTTTTCAAGAGCATTTAGGCGCCGTCCTTTTTGTTGTACGTGCAGTACCTTCACGGTTTTCTTTATGTTTGCGGGTGAACATTTTGCGTTTACCAAATGGTTTGCAAAATTAGATTCAGGTATTGCCGTGGGTTTTTGTATCCTTTTGTTGTAGTCCCTTATGTGTTCACGGAATCTGGTTCTTACTTTGCGGCCTGTTTGTCCTATATAGCTATATTGACACTCACAGGTCAGTTTATACACGCCTTGTTTGTTCAATGGGTCTTCTTCATTCGTGCTGCTTTTAAGTATCCTTCCCAAGTTGTTTCCAGTTTTGAACGCCGTGTGGATATTATACTTTCTGAAAAAATTTGCAAGTTTGTATGTCATTTTTCCTGTATAAGTCATTACTGTCCAAGTTTTTTCGTCTAGCTCTCTGTCGCTTGTTTTTTGAACTGCATACATTTTTCTGAATTTATTCACGAGCTCCTTTTTATATCCGTTGTTTGTTGCTATGTTGTATATTGTGTTTAGTTCCTTTCCGTATGCCTCTGGCGATAGAGGTATTCGTTCAAGTCTGTTTATTAGTTGTCTTATAGCGGCGTATTTGTGTTCTTGAGGATGATTTGATGTGTTATGTATTATGGTGTCTGTAGCTGTCGGTTTTCTGTAAATTTCGTAGACAAGTTTTTTGGCAATTTTGTCTATGTTAATCGTCAGATCCAGGTAATTTATTGTTCCCTTCTTTTCCATTTCCATCGTAAACATAATACATCCATGTTGTTTGTTCAGGTAATCCAGTATCTGCTCTTCATTGTCCTTGGTGATCACGCAAATAATGTCATCCACGTACCTTGCATAGAATACTACGCCTAACTCGGCTTTCAGTTCTTCCATATACTGTCCCTCCAGTTCTTGCATAAATACCTCCATGAGGATGGCCGAGGTTGGATTTCCCATTCCCAATCCGTTTGTTTGTCGGTATATTTTATTATTAAACTTAAAATAATTTTGTCGCAGTGTAGTTCGTAATGTGTTTGTGATTTGGGTTGTTTTTATATGGTCCTTCGTTTTTTCGAGTAGTGTTTTCCGGACCATATCTATTGTTTCTGTTTGTGGAATCGATGGGTACAAGTCCTTAATATCAAATGATACTAGCCTGCTTTGCTGTGTAATTTTCACGTTTGCCAGTTTATGGATGAGTTCCGTCGTGTTTGCTACAATGTGCTCGTTACGAAGTTCCAAGTTATCATTTAACAGCATTTTCAGATGTTTGGAGAGTCTATAAGCAGGAGCCGACTTATAGTTAATTATGGGTCTCATTGGAGTGTCCGGTTTGTGGATTTTTGGAAGCGCTATCAGTGGTGGTGCTGCCGGATTCATTTGGCTTAATAAGTGTGCTGTGTGGGGGGTTATAATATTGCCCGCTTCTTTTATGGCCTTCTTTATCTCTATTTGGTACCTGTCCGTTGGGTCTTCTCTAATTTCTCTGCACTTCATTTCACATATTAGTGTTTTAGTTTTTTTGTATATATTCCTCTCTCTTCATGAGTACCGTTGTATTGCCTTTGTCCGCTTTTGCCGTTATTATGTTGTTCTTCCTAAATTTCTGTTTCACACTCTTCATAATCTTACTTTCGTGGCTATATCTTCCATTTTCATTTATTTTAATTTGGTTTTCTATAATATCTCTGCATGTGTGCCTTGCGTGTTCTTGGTCCTCACTTGGCAGCAAAGATATTCCTACTTCCGTATCTATAATGGCTTGTTCTGCTATCCTTGTCCTGTTATTGTCCTTTATATTGTGTTTAAGTCCTTTCTGCAATAGTTTGGTTTCTTCCTCGTTGATGGATATATTTGCAAGATTCACTAGTCTGGTGTGAAAGTCATGACCTTGTGACTTTTCTTTTACTTCATATGGCCCAGTTAGTTTTTCCAGTTTTTTCTGTAATTTTTCGTATACCCGCTTTATTATGTGCTCTGTGTTTGTTTTTATATGTTCGAATAGGTCCATGAGAATATCTACCGGTATAACGTCCGCCAGTCTTAAGTGAATAGAAAGCAATTCCTCGTTTGATCGACCCTTCTTAGCGTACAAACTTCTTACTTCATTCTTTACAAAGTCCCTTTCAGCTTTCCTGATAGTTTTTCGGCCCGCTTCCGTGTTTGCTTTTATTCTGATTCTTGCAAATTTTGGTGTAACGTTGCAAGAATCAGAATAAAAGCAAACACGGAAGCGGGCCGAAAAACTATCAGGAAAGCTGAAAGGGACTTTGTAAAGAATGAAGTAAGAAGTTTGTACGCTAAGAAGGATCGATCAAACGAGGAATTGCTTTCTATTCACTTAAGACTGGCGGACGTTATACCGGTAGACATTCTCATGGACCTATTCGAACATATAAAAACAAACACAGAGCACATAATAAAGCGGGTATACGAAAAATTACAGAAAAAACTGGAAAAACTAACTGGGCCATATGAAGTAAAAGAAAAGTCACAAGGTCATGACTTTCACACCAGACTAGTGAATCTTGCAAATATATCCATCAACGAGGAA